>VMDO01038161.1:0-13725 GCA_007922755.1 Pedetes capensis
ATACTATATAGTAAAAGATAGAGAAGACTTGGATGGGAAACTTAGATAGGAAGGGGGGAGGGGGGAAACATAGAGGAGCGTAAGGGGTAACCTATATGAATAATGCTTATCAAATTGCATATATGAAAATTGTCACAACGAAAAGCATGTCAAAATGAATCACATTATGATGTACATTAAAAATTTCTAATAAAAAATATATATATGAAGATTTCCTACAAATTAATAGGTACTAGGATACTAGTATAAAATGTATAAAATATCCAATAGCACTTCAAAAAAGAAAATATCCAAGTGGCATATACACAAATGAAAAGCAAATCAAATAACAAAGACATACAAATGAAAATCACAATGTGGTATCCTTCACATCCATCAGAATATATCAAATGAAAGTTAAGTAGAGCCAGGCACAAGCCTGTAATCCTAGTGATTCTGGAAGCTGAGGCAGGAAAACTGTGCTTTTGAGGCCAGAGGCAGCCTGTGCAACTTAGGGAGACTTTGTCTCAAAAAAATTAAGTAAAACTCAGTGTCAGTCAGGATTTAGGGCACTTAGAAATTTTTTAATTTGCTGGTTAGAGTGTAAATCAGCATAAACTATTTGGAAACCTACCTGGAATTTTCTACAAAGCCAAATATATCCATGTTCTATCAACCAGGCAGTCCACACCTAAAAGGAATATATAAAACACAAGGAAATGTATGCTTCCATATTCAAAAGAAAGCAATAGTAAAGATAAATCTAAGAAATTTAACACTGAAAGAAAAAAAACATCAAAAAGTACTTAAGGTATGGTCCCATTTTATAAATTTCAAAATTTGTGAAATTAACCTATGATGTTAGAATTTGGGCTAGTGATTAGTTCTAGAGTCCTGGTAATGCTCTGTATTGATCTTGGTGCTGCTTACATGGATGTGTTTATGTTATACAGTTCATGTGCCTATAAACAAAGGACATATATTTTTCATTACATGTGTAATTATCCAAAAAATTTTACAGAGAATAGACAGATATGTAGTTTAAATCAGGCATGTCTTAAAGTCATGCAAACTACTTGTAATATTGGAAAGGTTTCTTACATTGGTATTTGAAAGGCAGGATGCCATGTACTCTGTCAAGATTAGTCTGTGAATGGAGCAGCTCTCAAATTTTTCTTTGTTATACTGAAATGTTGTACAGTCTTCTACTATTCATGGTTTCTGGCAGAAAGTAGCTACTCAAAAAGTATTATGTACTTAAATTTTGTCTTTTTTTGGTTTTCTCTTTTGTTTTACTATAATGTCTGAATATGCTGGTGTGAACAAGCCTCAAAATTGACAAGATTATAAAACACATGATTAATGGCAGGCACGTATTCAAAGAAATTGTTTTTTTAAGCTCTAATATGTTTACTTAAAAAATGGCCAGTGAATTGCACAATTGTGCTACATAGTTTAGATAATAATATTTTTCTTGAAATGATGGAATGAGACTTGTTGTTGTTGTTGTTGTTAGGTGCTATCAAGTCGGTGTCTGACTCATAGCCACCCTCATAGGGTTTTCAGTGGCTGACTGTTTCGGGATTGCCTTTGGGAGTGGATTGCCAGGTCCTTCTCCCATTTTTGTGGTGCTGGGAATTGATCTCGGGTCCTCAGAGGCTGCAGCACAGCGCTCTACCAACTGAGCTAAATCCATTTTGATTAGAAGACAGCTATCATTTTTATATTTTTCTTTGAATATAGTGTATTTTTTTTCTGGCTGGTTTCAAAATTTTCTCTTTATTTTTGATTTTCAACAATTTGAATATGACCTGTCTAGGGGAGGATATGTATGTTTTTATAGAAAAGGATAAATTCTAATCTGCAGCACTTTTGAAAGGAATAGAAATTCAAGAAAAGCTTTAAATTGCTCAAAAGAATAGACAGCATCTCCCTCCAACTTTCCTTTCATGAGATAATTATTCAGATAGTGAAGAAAAACATTCAAACTTCAAGTGGCAATTGTGAAGGATTCTACAGGGAAAACATTAAATGATCAAACAGGAAACATCAAAAGAAGATGGGAGAAATACACAGAGTCACAATACCAAAAAGACTTGGTGGATGAACAACTATTTCAAGAGGTTGCATATAATCAGAAATCAATGAAGGACTTGAAGGAGTTGCTGAAACACAAGTTTCCAGGAATCAATGGAATAACAAAATAGATGTTTCAACAAACACGCATCTCTGGAGGTGCTCACTTATTTACGCCAAGACATTTGGAAAATAGCAACCTGGCCAACATACTGGAAGAGATCTACATTTGTGCCTATTCCCAAGAAAGGGGATCCAATGTAATATAGAAACTATTAAAGGATATCGTTAATATCACACACAAGTAAATTTTGCTAAAGATCATTCAAAAGTGACTGAGGCAGTAGATAGACAAGGAACTTCTGGGAAATCAAGCTGGATTCAAACGAGGGCATAGAACCATGAACATCATTGCTGATGTCACATGGATATGAGCTGAAAGCAGAGAATACTAGAAAGATGTCTATCTAATTTTATTGACTATGTAAAAGCATTTGACTGTGTGGATCATAAAATTATGGATAACATTGTGAAGAATGGGAATAGAGGAGCACTTAATTGTACTCATGAGGAATCTGTACATGAACTTGGAGGCAGTCACTCAAACAGAACAAGGAAACATTGCCTGGTTTAAAGTTGAGAAAGGTGTGCATCAAGGCTATATCATTTCAGCATATCTCTTCAATTTCTATGCTGATCATATGATCCAAGAAGCTGGACTTTATGAAGAAGAATGAGGTATCTGAGTTGGAGGATGACTAATTAACATCCTGCATTATGCAGATGACACAACTTTGCTTGCTGAAAATGAAAAGGATTTGAAACATTTACTGAGGAATCTCAAAGACCATAGTCCTCAGTATATATTGAACCTCAAAATCAACACAACAAAAATCCTAACAACTGGGTCAGTATGCACAGCTTCATGATAAACAGAGAAAAGATTGAGGTTGTTCAAGATTAAGCTTACTTGGCTCTACAATAAACATCCATAGAAGCAGCAGTCAAGAAATCAAAAGACACATTGCTTTGGGAAAAGCTGTCGTAAAGGACTCCTTTAAAGTGTTGAAAAGTAAAGATGTCACATTGAAGACAAAGGTGTACCTGACTCATGCCATGGGAATTTCAGTCACATTGTATGGTTGTGAAAGCTGGACATTGCATAAGAGAGACAGGAGAATAACTGATATTGCTGTAGGTGAATATTGAATATATCACGGACTCCCAAAAGAACCAACAGATCTGTCTTAGAAGAAGAGCAACTAGAGTCCCTCTTGGAAGCAAGGATGGCTAGACTGCATCTTATGAATTTTGGACATGTTGTCAGGAGGGACCAATCCCAGGAGAAACATTTTATGTTTGGGAGAGTGGCAAGTCAATGAAAAAAAAAAAAAAAAAGGAAGACCCTCAACTGGATGGGCTGCTACAGTGTCTGCAACATGGGCTTGCCCATAAAAAATATTGAATGCCTGGCACAGAATCAGGGAGTATTCCATTCTGTTGTACATAGGGTTGCTACAAGTTCTACCCAATTCAATGGCACCTAAGAGTAACAACAGTTATTTTTAAACAAAATAGCAACTGGGGCCTGTAATAAAGAACATTCTGTAGTTTGAACTGCATGTTATTTCACTTCATTCTACTTTACTTCATCTTTATTACCACCACATACCTATGCTTTGGGGATTCTCTTTCACCTTAGCACAAGTGCCTCCATCTCATGAAGTCCACCCTTGGGAAATCACTTATTACTTGTATTCCCTTTTACCTTGAGCAGTCTGATACAATGGCCCATATGCAATGACATTATTACATTCCTATCAGTATTCCACAATTGTGCAATATAGAAAGCATAATGATGGCCTGATGAATGCCTTCTGTTGTAATCCATTATACCTTTTCAAATTTTTCTTGCCACTTTCTTGGAATATATGAAATATCCTAAATTGTATTATAAAGCATCTCAATGTGACTATGAACCATAGACAAATAAAATAATAATCCAGAGTAAATGTTCCTGATCTATAGTCAGTAAACATAAAATTTATCATCATCTTTTATCAGAGATTATTTAAAAAAAAATCACAACACATGTCCTGACTTCATATTCTCATAGGCATTATGGGAGATACTGATTCATATATTACTCCTCTTAAAGGAATGGTCACTCAACCTCTTCATTTTACCTCAATAAAATAGAGGAACACTGAGAACCAGCACTCTTTTATCCATTCAGTTAACAAGCACTTATTGATTTGTTCATCGATACACTTATGAGCTGGATACTGAGCCAGGTAATCCATCAGGAAGAGTGAACTGCAGAGTCTAGGTCCATGCCATCATGGGCTTCACATCTAACAGTAATTTTTAATGAAATTTATAATGCAGATATATAAGTGTATACATTTTAATGTGTCTATTTCTGTGTTTCCCTGCCAAATAGCAGTGATTGTAATCCAATATTTCTCTTCTAAAAACATCACAAATTCAACTATCCCTACAGTATAATGAGTCTGTGAGCAATGTGGAGAAACAGTGCAAATCTTTCTCTTTTTGTTGTCTGTTTTGGCATATATTTTGGGGCTACACATTTGCTAACAAAGGTATAACAGGTTCAGAGTTTACTAAAAAAGGAGGCTCATAAGACTGTTACCTTAGAGCTTGATGTTACAGGCATGCTTGAATGAAGCTTAGACTCACATACCCTGCATACAATTTCAAATATTTTTTACAAACTTGAATTTATAAATAAGGAAAAACAAATACTGCTCTCTGAGGACTCATAAATATAGAAAGAGCAAGCCACAGATGTGTTCTTAAACTTACCTTCATTGTTTTCAATGCCTGAGAATCAATTTTTGTGGTTGTGCCAGATTTTGAAGGCCATTTCTTTTCTGAATTATCTTCTTCCTCAGGTCTATGTACAAAGGCACTAAAATATCATAGTGGAAACTGTATTCATACTTTTGCAATAAATACAATAGATGCACTTGCCTAATACATTATTTTAAAACCTGCTTTAGATATATTAAGACTACTGGGGAAGAGTTGCCTCCTCCAAGTAGAGTCTACCGTGATGAAGAAAATGGAGTAAAACCCCAGGGTGCTCAACTTGCTGATGTGCCATGACTCAAAATGAGGAGAAACAACTGTAAACATCCATTAATAATTGGAACATGGAATGTACGTAGTATAAATCTAGGCAAATTAGAAATTGTTAAAAGAGAAATGGATCGCATAAACATTGACATTATAGGCATCAGTGAGCTAAAATGGACCAGCATGGGCCATTTTGAGTCAGACAATCATATGGTCTACTATGCTGGGAATGACAAACTAAAGAGAAATGGGGCTGCATTCATCATCAAAAAAGACATTTCAAGATCTGTCCTGAAATACAATGTTGTCAGTGATAGAATAATACCTATACACCTACAAGGAAGGCCAGTTAATATGACTATGATTCAAGTTTATGCACCCACCACTAAGGCCACAAATGAAAAAAGGGAAGACTTCTATCAGCATCTGCAAACTGAAATAGATCAAACATGCAATCAAGACATACTGATAATCACTGGTGACTGGAACGCAAAGGTTGGAAACAAAGAAGAAGGCCCAGTATTTGGAAAATATGGTCTTGGTGACAGAAATGAAGCTGGAGATTGCATGAGAGAATTTTGTTGGACCAATGACTTTTCATTTCAAATACATTTTTTCAACATCATAAACTGAGACTATACACATGGACTTCACCAGATGGAACAAACAGGAATCAAATTGACTACATATGTGGAAAGAGATGATGGAAAAGCTCTGTACAAAATGTCAAAACAAGACCAGGTGCTGACTGTGGATCAGACCATCAACTTCTCATATGCAAGTTCAAACTGAAGCTGAAGAAAATTAGAACAAGTACACGAGAGCCACGGTATGACCTTTTGTATATCCCACCTGAGTTCAGAGACCACTTCAAAAAGAGGTTTAATGCATTAGACACAAATGACAGGAGACCAGAAGAGTTGTGGCATGACATAAAAGATATCATTCAAGAAAGAAGCAAAAAGTTCTTAAAAAGACAAGAAAAAAAGAAAAGACCAAATTACATAACAAAAGAGACACTAGACCTTGCCCTTGAACATTGAGCAGCTAAAGCAAAAGGAAGACATGATGAAGTTAAGGAACTAAACAGAAGATTTCAGAAGGCAGCTCAGGAAGACAAAAACAAATATTATAATGACATGTGCAAGGAACTGGAGGCAGAAAACCAAAAGGGAAGAACACGCTCTGTGTTTCTCAAGCTTAAGGAAGTGAAGAAAAACTTCAAGCCTCGAGTGGCAGTAGTGAAAGATTCTACAGGGAAAATATTAAATGATGCAGGAAATATCAAAAGAAGATGGGAAGAACACACAGAGTCATTATACAAGAAAGAATTGGTACATGACCAACCATTCCAAGAGGTTGCATATGAAGAGGAACCAATGGTGTTGAAGGATGAAGTGGAAGCTGCCTTGAAAGAACTGGTGGAACACAAAGCTCCAGGAATTGATGGAATACCAGTAGAGATGTTTCAACAAACAGATGCAGCACTGGAGGTGTTAACATGTTTATGCCAACAGATTTGGAAAAGAGCTACTTGGCCAACTGACTGGAAGAGATCCATATTCGTGCCTATTCCCAAAAAGGGGATTCAACTGAATGTACAAACTATCGGACAATCTCATTAATATCACACGCCAGCAAAATTCTACTAAAGATCATTCAGAAGCGACTGCAGCAGTATATAGACAGGGAATTACTGGAAAATCAAGCAGGATTCAGAAGAGGGCGGGGAACCAGGGACATCATTGCTGATGTCAGGTGGATATTAGCTGAAAGCAGAGAATATCAGAAAGATGTCTATCTATGTTTGATTGACTATGCAAATGCATTTGATTGTGTGGATCATAACAAATTATGGATAACACTTCGGAAAATGGGAATACTAGAACACCTAATTGTGCTCATGAGAAATCTGTCCATGAACCAGGAGGCAGTTGTTCGAATAGAACAAGGAAACACTGAGTGGTTTAAAGTTGAGAAAGGAGTGCGTCAGGGCTGTATACTTTCACCCTATCTCTTCAATTTATACGTTGAGCAAATAATCCGAGAAGCTGGACTTTATGAGGAAGAACGTGGCATCAAGATTGGAGGAAGACTCATTAACAACCTGCGTTAGGCAGATGACACAACTCTGCTTGCTGAAAGTGAAGAGGATTTAAAACATTTACTGATGAAGTTCAAAGATCATAGCCTTCAATATGGGTTATGACTAAACATTAACAAAACGACTAAACATCAACAAAACAAAAATCCTTACGACTGGGTCAGCAGGCAACTTCACAATAAATGGAGAAAAGATTGGAGTTGTCCAAGATTTTGATTTGCTTGGCTCTATAATCCACACCCGTGGAAGCAGCAGTCAAGAAATCAAAAGATGCATTGCTGTAGGAAAAGCTGTGGCAAAGGATCTCTTCAGAGTATTGAAAAGCAAAGATGTCACATTCAAGACGAAGGTGCCTCTGACTCATGCCATGGTATTTTCAGTGGCATCATATGGTTGTGAAAGGTGGACATTAAACAAGAGAGACAGAAAAAGAATTGATGCTTTTGAATTGTGGTGCTGGAGACGTCTATTGAATATACCATGGACTGCCAAAAGAACCAACAGATCTGTCCTAGAAGAAGTGCAACCAGAGTGGTCCTTGGAAGCAAGAATGGCCAGATTGCGTCTTACATATTTCGGACATGTAGTCAGGAGAGATCAATCCCTGGAGAAGGACATCATGTTTGGAAGTGTGGCAGGTCAACGCAAAAGAGGAAAATCCTCCTTCAGATGGATTGATACAGTGTCTGCAACAATGGGCTTAAATATAAATAAGATTGTTTGCCTGGCACAGAATCAGCAAGTGTTTCGATCTGCTGTACATAGGGTCACTATGAGTCGGACTCGACTGGGCGGTACCTAACAACACCAACAATTAGATATATTTGCAATCATTTAATAATTGTAAAAGTTCTATCTCATCCTATTAAACTTTTTTAGGTGTGGGAAATAACTTTAGACTAGTCCAATAATTTTTCTCAATTTATAAGACTAATTTGTAAATGAAATAAGATTTAAGTTCATATCTTCCTTCTAAACAAAATCCTGTGTTTGCTCCATGTGAAACCAGATGACATTTGTACCACTGTAACAAATAACAGTGAAATTAATAACTCTAAATTAAATCCATATAAAACATAGTTCAGTAAATTTAAAAAATCTCAGACTAGATGTAAAGATTTATCTGGCTGATCAAAATTTGCCATTAAGTAAATCTCTGGCCTGGAATAATGACTTGAGAAAAGGGACTATGGTAAATTGGAGAATAGCTTTAAAAGATATCTAGGTCCTAACCCCTGGAAGCTTATTTCTAATTTATGTAGCAACAGAGACTTCACAGATATAGCTAAATTAAGGATCTTGGTATGGAGAGGTAATCTTAGATTATCTGTATGGGCTATTAATATCCTTATAAGAAAGACACAGAGGAGAAGGAAATGTGATTAAGGCAGAGAGAAATTTGAAGACACAACGAAGATTCCATGAGTCAGGGATTTCTAGAATTTGTAATAGGTAAAAACAAATACTAGTAGAAATTTAGGTGCAAAGACAACTGAAGAATTCATGTTACCAATTTTTAGTCATGTAATGTCTAGGAATGATAATATGATGCCTTTTCTTGCTTTTAATTCTGTCTCATAAGTGATAGAAAACAAAATATTACTAGTTTAATCATATAAACATATAAACACAATTAGTGGGTATAATTGCCTAACAAATACTGTTATTCTAAAATGATCACAAAAAATGGTAACAAACCTTAGTAAATGAAATCTTTCAAATAGCAACATAGACTTTTTATATAAAATATAAGATATTCTTAGAATTATTTTCATATGTCCATTTATTCATTCATTGCGGGAGAAGCAACTCACTGTACAAAAACTGCATGTTGCTTCCCACTCTTTCACTTAGAATTGCTACTGGAAAAAAGCTGCTCAGGAAGGGAGTATGTTTCCAAATTTCCTTTGTAGTCAAGTGGGTCCAAGTGACTGATCTCTAGCCAATGGACTATAGGAGGAAGTAAAATGTATTTTCTTGGCCAGCTCATAAAAACAGATTATGCTCCTTTGCTAACTGGATAGAGTTGTTCAGAGAGCCCTGGGAACCCTCTGTGGAAGACAGTGGAGCTCTACATTGGAAGAAACCTATTTCCACAAATCATCACATGGGGAACACTCACTGATAGCTATGCATGTTTTTAAACTATGAACAAGAAAATATTTTAATTTAAGCCATTATACTTTATGATTTTTATTGACAGTTATTGTGTTCTAATTGCTGAACATATCATTCACACATTTATTCAAGATATATCATGTACCTCTTCTAGGCTACATGCAGCTCTAGGTTCTAAAATCAGTAAGTAAAGTCTTTTCCCTCATAGAGTTTACATCTAGTGTCATAAAACAAAATAAATCAGTCAGTACATAAATTCACATGAAGAAAAATTAAAATGGGACTAAGGGATGCAGAATAATAAAGAAATCTTTTAGACAGGTAGTTAGGAAAGGCTCTATAGAAGTGGCAAATAGATGCCTGAAATAAGTGAGAGAGCCATGTGACTATTTCTTGGGGTATACATTTCAACAAATGAAAATAAGAAAAGCAAAGGCCCCAAGATGTGAATGGGTTTAACAAATTTGTAGAACATCAATGAAACCAATATGTTTGGCTCACAGAGATCAAGCAGTAAAGTAATGGGGAAGAGAGATCATGTAGACCATAATGGATTTTTTTTTCAAGTTCTATTTGGAAGGAGGAAATGGAGAATCGAAAAGAAGTGACATAGAATGCCATATATTTTTAAAAAATATCTCTTGCTATACTGTGAATCATAAGTGAAAGTGGAACAATCATGGAATTAAGAGTATAGGTAGGAGAAAAATGTAATAGTGCATACAAAAAAATGGATTAACCTCTGGTAAAGAAAATTCAGATTCTGAGTGGAGAAAAAAGGATGTCCATGTGGTGAGATGTAAGAGAAACAGATGAGTAAAAGATTATTTCATGGGGTTTTGCCCTAAGTAACGAGATATATGATGGTCTCATTTCAGAAATATGGAAATCTATAGGGAGGAAAAGTTTGGGGGAAGATATTTCGAGTTCAATTTTGGAAGCTGAGAAGGTCCACCCACTCACTTACAGATCCACAAACACATTAGGTGGCCATTGTGAAAATAATGTCTTCTAATGGCAGGTAATTTAGTTACCCTTTTACCACCATGAGAAGTTTCTGTTTGTTGAATAGATGGCCTGGTAGATGTTGTATGCTTTGTTCTTTTCTTTATAAGGTCATTCTCAGTTTCTGTGCTATTCATCCATCAGCCAATGCCAGGTGACAAACTCAACCAACCTTTGGAGTCCCATGCCATATATGAAAGAACAGGCTTAGAAACCCCTGCAGCCTAGGCCTCTGAAGCACTCCCTGGCATTGCTGAAGAAACTGCATAGAATACACTTCTGTGTTCACCTTGAACCAAAGCCAACATACCTTACTTACTCAATACCCTAAACTCATTTCTAGGAGAAAGATTTTTACAGTGAAAACTCCCCAGCTACTGGACAACTTGACAACTACCCAACTATGCAGATATCAACAAAGAACACCTCCAAATGAAAAAAGTAATGCTTCAGCTGGAGACCTCACAGATACTACACTAGTCAGTCACCCCTAATAATAGGCCATCAACCTCAGACTCAACCCTGCATGCTGAAACATCCCTGTGACCAAACACAGCACTATCTTGACACTATTACAGTCCATAAGGTGGACCTGCCTGCCTAGGTAGCCACTCAGGAATCCAGCAGGAGCCTTGTCAGAGGTTTTGCAGGACCCATTCCTGCCATAGCTCTGATAGTGTATCTTCTGTCTAGTGTAGTGATTTAACTGTGAACTGGAAGCAATCTCATGACCCTAAATTCAGTCCTACTAGACCACTGTTATGCAGGCAATTCTTTCCATCTACAGTAGCAGACTTACAAACTGAGGATACAAATGCAAATTCTGAAGAAGCCACAAGAGTCAGCTTCAGTCACATGCAACTGTAATACTGGAGGTAGTCCCATCAGCTCAGAACCCCAGCAAGAGAACTTCTGTACCTACTGAGCCGTCTGTAAAGACAAGAAGAGGTGTTTGTTCCTTCAAATGAAGGGACTTTAAAACAAGGATACACAAATTAAGGAAAAAAATCAGTGAGAACATGACATTACCAAAGGGCACTATTGAAGCTCTAAAATCTGACCTTCACATAATGCAGATTGTGGGGCATTGCCCTGCTGCTGGACTTGCTCCAGCTGTGAGCAGGAACTGGCGGGCAAAGACCTGTTGTCTGGTGAGGGGGAGCCAGGCACCAAGGAGCCGTGCTGCCTGGAAAGGAGGCCTATGCCCACGGCTGCTCTGAGAAGCCTTGAGAAAGGCAGGCTCAGAGGCTTCTGCCCATGGTGACTCCTTGCTTCTTTTCTTCCCAATGAAGACTCCAAGTGCTCTGCTCCAACAGCTCTTTATTTCTTCCTTGTCTGTCCTGGTCGATGGAATGGACCTAGACTGCTCCGTGTACCCCCCTTACATACTTTTCTGGGGCTTTCCAGGGACCAATCAGAAGCAGTCACCTCATAGGGGTTTCAGCCAATCAGAGGGGATAGGGATATTCAAATTGGGTTTTGTAAAAGTAGCCAATCAGGGGTGGTTCCAGAACAGTCCAATCAGGAGCCATTCTGGGGTTTGGAAACAGCCAATCAGTGTCATGGGGCCAGAGGCAAGGGAATAGATGCCAGAGCCATATTGGGGATCTCGACAACCCTGAGTTCCAGGATGTAGGGCAAAGGTGACTTCCTGGGGAACAAGCCTCAGTCCTCCAAGGGAGCCTAGATAGGTCCTGGGGTGAACTGCCTCTCTAGGCAGTGCCCTACAGCAGATCTATAAAACATTACATCAAGAATTCAAAATAAGCTTAACAAAGCTTGGCAAGCTAAAGAGAGCACATATACAAACAACTAAACAACATCAGGAGAACAATACATGAGGAAAATGAGTAATTCAACAGAGAAGTAGAAAATACTTTTTAAAAGCCCAGAACTTCTGTAACTGAAGAATACAATGAATAAAATGCAAAAAAGAAAAATGCAATAGAGAGCATCAGTAGAAGACTATCAGCAGAAGGAACAACTTATGAACATAAAGAAAAGATATGAAAAGTATCTGGTCAGAGCAGGAAAAAATATTAAAAATAGAAAATAAAATTAAAAATAAATGTGAGGTTTATGGGATATCATCAAGCAAACTAATATACACATTATAGGAATCCGGAGGGGATGCAAAAGGAAAAAGACGGAAAATATATTTAAGGAAATAATGGATGAAAACTTCCCAAATCTTGGCTAAGGACAAGGCTAAGGACATCCAGATCCAGGAATCTCACAGGTTCCCAACTAGGATTGATCCCCAAAATTACAAGACATTTTAACATTAAATTATCAGAAGACAAAGGCAAAGAGAGAATTTTGAAAGCAGAAAGAGAAAAATCATTCATATACTACATTGGAAACTATACAAGGCTATCAGCATAAGTTTCAGCAGAAATCCTGCAGACCCAGATACAGTGAAAGAATCAACAGATTTGTCCTGGAAGAAGTGCAACCAGAGTGCTCCTTGGAAGCAAGGATGGCTAGACTATGACTTATGTATTTTGCACATGTAGTCAGAAGTGACCAATTCCTGGAGAAGGACATTGTGTTTGGGAGAGTGGCTGGTCAAGGAAAAAAAGCAAGACTCTCAACTACATGGATTGACACAGTGGCTACAACAATTGATTTAAACATTAAAAGACTTTGTGTCTGACAGAATTGGGGAGTATTTCATTCTGTTCTACATAGGGTTGCTTTGAGTCAAACCTTATTCAAGGGCACCTAATGACAACAACAAGAAGTCTAAAATTATGAGCAAAATAAGCCTCTTTATTTTGTAAAATACCTAGCCTCAAGTATTTTGTTATAGGAACAGAAAAGGACAAGTATTGATGAGGATGCACAGAAAAGGAAACCCTTGCACACTATTCGTGGTACAATCACTATTGACCTTCCTCAAAAAATCAAAAATAGAACTACCACATGATCCAGCAATCCTTGTTCTGGATATATCGTACATTCTTGATTCTAATCTGTAAACTTTACACAGTTTTAGAGGGCTACAAAATCAGATGTGGATCAGAATGATGTGCAGATAATACTGAGGTAGAGAGAGCTAGTTCTTGTCTCTTGACCCTAACCCAGTCTGCACATGATTCTAATCCACATTAGATTGGTAGCCTATTAAAACTGTTGAAAGGGTGTGGATTAGAATTGAGGATACATAGTATATCCAAAGAAATGAAATAACTGTGTCAAACAGATATTTTTTACTCCCATGTTCACTGCAGCATTATTCACAAAAATCAATAAGAAAACATATTGAATGGATAAAGAAAATGTGACATATATATATATATATATATATATATATATATATATATATATACACACACACATAC
>VMDO01038162.1:0-13730 GCA_007922755.1 Pedetes capensis
ATAAAGATCACTAAACATGCTATTTACATATTCAATATTTTGTTGTTTTAAAAAATTTGAACAGCATTTACTGAAGCATTAACTGATATAGAAAAACATGAACATATTTCATGAGTAGAATTTGTTGCAGTTCTTGGGATTGAGCTCAGGTTCTTAACATGCCAGAAAAAGTGTTCTACCAATAAGCTACATCCCCAGCCCTAATACATACAATTTGATGTGGTTGGACACATGCATACATCCACAAAACCATCAGATTGGGTGAAACAAGGGAAGAGATCTATAGGCTGCTTGCAAGAAAAACATCTTAAATAATACAAACCCACAGATTGAAAACAAGAGGGTGAAAATATATTGATATGTTATGCAAATACTAACTAAACCTAGCTACTCCTTTGTTTATACTACAAGCTAATCTGATAAAGTATACAAAAAGTTAAGAAAGATTATTAGATTATTAGCAATAAATAGTGACATTTGAAATTAAGTAATGAGTAATTTCAATTGTTGTTGTTGATGTTGTTAGGTGCCCTCGAGTCGGTATCCGACTCATAGCGACCCTCACAGGGTTTTCAATGGCTGACTGTTTCAGGATTGCCTTGGGAGTGGGTTGCCAGGCCCTTCTCCCATTTTTGCGGTGCTGGGAATCGAACTTGGGACCTCAGAGACTGCAGCGCAGTGCTCTACCAACTGAGCTATGTACTCATCAAGTAACATAGTCTTAATTAATGTAAACACTGAAAGAAATAAACATATCTACAAAATAGTAGTTTTGGTAAACTTTTCTCAACTAATAGAAAAAATTAAAAATCAGTAAGCTGACTATTTTATATATATCTATGTAAATGTGATCATGTGGTATTTGTCCATCTATGACTAGCTTATTTCACTTCCCATAAAACCCTCTAAAATCATCTTTTCTATCAAGAATGACATGATTTCCTCCTTTTAGGGCTGAATAATATTCCATTAAATGAATATACCACATTTTCTTTATCCATTCATCTGTTTATTGGCACTTGGGTTGCTTCCATGTTTTGGCTACTGTGAATGATACTGCGATGAACACAGGTATATGACAACACTTTGAAATCTTAAGTTTAAAACCTTTGGCTGTAAACCCTGAAGTGGACTCAATAGATCATATGGTAGTTCCACTGATAATTTTTTGAGAAACCTACATTCTGTTTTCAAACTTATAGAAGCAGAAAATACAATGGTAGCTGTCAGTGGCTGTTGTGGTGGGTTATATTAGGAGTTGTTGCTCAGTAGGTATAAAGTTTGAATCATGCAAAGTGAATAATTTCTACAGATCTACTATACAATACTATCGATACTTAATGTCAAATTGCACACTTAAAATTTTGTTAAGAGGGTAGATTGCATGTTAAGTATTCTTACAACAACCACAAAAACCAACCAACAAATACTCACCACACACCGCCCCCCACCCACAAAGCAGAGGCATAAGGAAAATTGAAGGTAGTGAATATGTTTATTACCTTGATTGTGTGGATGGTTTCGTGGATGTATGCACGTGTCCAACCACATCAAATTGTATGTATTAGGGCTGGGGATGTAGCTTATTGGTAGAATATTTTTTCTGGCATGTTAAGAACCTGAGCTCAATCCCAAGCTCTGCAACAAATTCTACCCATGAAATATGTCCATGTTTTTCTATATCAGTAATGCTTCAGTAAATGCTGGTCAAATTTTTTAAAATAGCAAAATATTGAATATTTAAATAGCATGTTTAGTAATCTTTATCAAACTGATTCACATAGAACCCTTAATCAATGACAGAATATTGACAGAATATACATCCTTATTAAGTACAAATGAAATAATTACCAAAGTTGATAAAAGGTAGACCCTAAAAATAACCTAACTCTGTTAGAAAAACATAGCATGCACCTATTTAATTTTTTGTTTTTGTTTTTTAAAATGTTCTCTTAAGATGAACTTTCTTCTTCCTGTTATGGCTCCTCTTCATAATAGCTCAGACCTCACCTTTCAACACTGGTTTTTAAAATGAGCATATTGAGGCAAAACTGTCAATATAATGGGTCCCAAATGTGGTATTTCAGAAAGACAAAGAACAATGACTACCAGTTTTTTTTCTACTTAAGAAGGATTTGTTAATCAGGAGCCTTAACTCTTTTCTTTTACAAATAAGCTTAATACACAAATAGAATGTAAAACAAGGAAACTATTTCCCAAAATGCATGAGGGATAAAGTATATAATAAGCCATGGTACTGCCTCATATATTCAAATTCAAGATAGTTTTCAAGATAACAATTCGGCCCCTCACTACAAGGAGGGATTTTATGCTAGCATGTTTAAGGAAGTCTTTTTGGTTCTGTCCTCTACACACAGTACTATAAATTGAACTAAATGGGACAAATGGGTCACAATGAGTCTACTCATTTACAAGCATCATTCATGAAGATTTTTTTTCTGTATAATGGGAATATATCATACATGATTTCAAAGGATGACAAAAATCAATGCAATCAAGAGAAGAAAGAATTGAAAAGGCAGCTATATTTTCTAACAGCTTTACTTGAGATTTATATGTAATTCCTATCTTTTTCAGCTTATTTTCCAAAGGGCCAAGATGTTACTCCAAAAAAATATATTATTTCATATTATTTTACAAAGCACAGAAAATAAGAAGAAAAAGACTTTTATAGAAACCTACACAAAGATATTTTTCACAAAATCCCAGCCTGCTTGAACTGAAAGATCTGAGGACCAATACCTGCCATTGTTTACTATGCAATGGCCTCTGTAAGAATTTCCTCTAAATGATCTTCTAGCTTCTCCTTCTGCAACGCCTCCTTCTCCTTCTCTAAGTACCGCACTTCTTTAATGAATTCCTGCCTGTCTACTTAAGCAGACACATTTATTTCATTCCGAATGTAGAAGAAGCAGGAAAAGAGCAACTTAAATAATTTCCTCAAAGTGCTTCTAATCTGACTCAGTCCATTTCTGCTGCTATAATGAAATAGCCCAGACTGATTAACTTATAAGTAATATAAATTTTTTCTCACAGCTCTAGAGACTAGGAAGCCCAAGATCAAGGTATGGGCAGATCTGATGTCTGGTAGGGGCTTGTTCTCTCTGTTTTAAAGACAGCTCTTTGTTGTTGCATCCTGATGTAGAAGGGAGAAGCCTCAAACACTATATTCTCACATAGTGGAAGTGATGGAAGGACAAAAGCCACTGGGGTGCTCCCTTCCCCCTCTTTTATGAGAGCACTAATTCATTCATGAAAGTCACTTCCCCAAAGTCTCTACCTCTTCATACTCTCACATTAGAGTTTAAATTCCAACATATGAGTTTTAGAGGAACATATGCATTCATACTGCTGCATAATCCTATAATGTCAAGTGATATTTCCATGGTTCAGGTGATGGATATAAATCAATAGTGACATATGGACCCTTTTACTGGGACTTCTTCTACTTTGAGTGAATGATTACCAGCCATGCAAATGGAGGGTTGGAACTTTCAGCTCCCTGCTCACCTCCAGGAAGGAGAAAGTAGCTGAAGGTTGAATCATTTACTACTGGCTGATGACTTAATCAAATGTGCCTATATAATGAAACTTTCATGAAAACTCCAAAGGAGAGAATTTGGAGAGCTTCTGAATTGGTAAATATCTGGAGGTCCTGGGAGGATGGTGTACCCGGACAAGGTGTAGAAGCTCTGCGCTTCTCACGTACTTTGTCCTAGGTACCTCTCCATCTGGCTGATCATCTACATCCTTGATAATATCCTTCATAATAAATCCATAAACAAAAGTAAATGTTCCCCTGTATTCTGTGTGAGTCATTCTAATGAATGATCAAACCCCAGGTGTGATAGGGAGATTATGGGAACCTGTGATTTATAGCTGATTGGTCAGAAGCACAGGTTAGTACCTGGACTTGTGACTCGGGTCAGCAGTGGAGGACAGTCTGTGGGACTGAGTCTTTCACTTCTGCTTCTCCAAGTGGATGGGGTGAGATTTATGCATTGTAGGTTAACAGTTGGTGCCTGAGAATTGCTTCATATGGAGAAAGCACCCACATAACTGGTGTCAAGAGTGAAGAATTGAGAGTGGAATAAGTATAAAAGAGAAAATAGCTGGGCTTTCCTGTTTGTAGGAAAGAAAGATTTGAACAAGCAACTAAACTGAGAAGTATGTCATATCCAGTAATCCAAAGAGACGTCTGAGGAATAACATAGTGATTTTTGTAGCTTTGTCTCTCTGGTGAATAAAATATGTTTTGAGGTATAAGGTTTTTCAGTTTCTGCTACATTGTGGTAAAAATCAAGGAATTAGAGACTCTTACTCTATTAGAAACCATGACCTTCTTAGGTGGCCACCTCTGATCCCTCTATAGTACAGAATCACATTCCTGGGGAATGCTACCTGCTACCGTTCTGGCATGGAGTGCTATAAATTGCTGGGTACAGAAATTGCGGGGTCTGCTCACTCAGAATTCTCACTCCTGTCCCAGTTTCCTTCGTATCCTCAAAAAATCTGTATCTATTTTAAAACCACCATTACAAAAATTTGATAGAATTATATAGATACTTAAAGCTTTCTAAATTCTTCCATCACTAATAGTTAAAAAGACAAAAATCAACTCCTTGCCCCAAACTTTCTTTTGCTTTACTGGTGATGATTACCCCCTCAGTGAAGATATAAAATGTCTCTTCCACTCATACTCTCTCTGGGAAAGTCACTTCAGGACTTTTTATTATCACTTTAAAGAAGATATTCTAGTATGTGTTTAGAATTCAAAGGGAAGTACCAGGCTGTGGGCCTTAGGCCTTTGGAGATTTTGGGTATAGGCAGTTTGTGAAGTGATTCTATTGACTTTAAAAACATTATTGAACAAATATTATCAAAAGACCTGGCATTCAGTGGATGTTTCTCTGTCTTTTTATCTGTCCATTGGGTACCTTCCGAGAAGAATCTTTCATGACAGAATCAAACAGCACAGTGCCAGCTTGTTCAGAATTGGTAAGAAATGCAAAGCCAGAATATAGCCTTTGGTTTCTCTTCTTATAAAGCAAGGTTGTGGGTAGAGGTAGAGAACGAAGACAGGGAGGCAAATCCCGTCTTGTCCTGTCCCATTGTGTGGAACGCTTTGAGCAGCATGGCTTTGTGCCTTTGTCATCTTCATTTCAAACCACGGAGTTTTTCTAATGCTTTAAAACATTGGAACAACACTGGAGACAGAGTTGGAAGAATTGTCGTGTGGGGAAAATATGTAGATGTAATCATGTCTGCACACTTCAAATATTTCCATAAAAGAGATGATGCACCCACAGAAAAAAAAACAGTTTGATCAAAAAAGTTAGTAATTGGTGAGTCTAGGGAGAAGGTATACAGATAAATATTAAATTATTCTTTCAGATTTTTATAAATTTAATATTCTCAACTTAAAATTGAGTAAAAGCAAAGAAGCTTTTGGAACAAGATAAGGTGTTTTAAAATGAGTTAAAGTGATGTACATTAATATGTAGATATAAAAATAAATAAAGAGAGGACAATGACATGTAGAGAGATAGAGGGAGTCATATGCGTGGGAGGGGGAGAGAGGGAAGGGGAGAGAGCGAGAGCGAGAGCGAGAGCGAGACTGTGATTTAATGCAGGAGATACTAGCCATCAGATATTTTTTAACATCCAAGAATAATCTCTGTTTGGTGTCTATGCCATACATTCCCTATGCCAGGGGGCCCAGTAGCACATAATAAAAGATGTCATTTTAATGTGGCAAAAGTTGCCCATGCCATGGTTGTCAGTTTTTATTATCTTTTGATAAAAAATACATAATGACAAATGCACTCATGAATTCAAGAAACACTTTAAAATGAATTTCTATGTCATTAAGTACAAGAGCATTTACATAACTGTGTGAACTGGGAATTCAACTGTGGATCAGGCATAGTGTTTGTTTAGAGACTATTTAGAATGCAGAACTATTTCAGTCCTCCCTTTAAAAATAAACCATTCTGTAGATACAGGGAAATTAATTCAAAAATAGAAGAACTTTAGATGATGATAAAGAAGAGCTCCTTTTTATTCTAACACCAGACAACCTCCTGAAGGAGAAGATTAAACTTTGGCTTATTTATTTTGACTGGTGGAGGTTACCAAGGAAAAACTCCCTGGCTGGTGTCATCTGGCTTGGCATAAACTTTGATTTTATCAACTTCTAGATGCTGGACACTGGGGAAATTGCTTGCTTTCATCATTCTTGATGTTATCATCTGAGATTAAATAATAGTAATGGAGATAATAATACCAAGCCTCCCAGGGGTAATTGTAGTTTTTTTCATACTTTTGAATTTGTGTGTGCATTTCTACTGTAACTATGTTCCCAAAAGGATTTGAGGCCACGTAGCAATGTGATGAGGACTAAAAGGGAACATTTATGGAATGTGCCTGTAATAACAGATATGCAGCAACCTTAGTTTCTTCCTCTGCTTCTTATTTTAAACGTGAGCATTTGATAAATCTGTGATCTTGAATATTTAATGTTATTTTAATGTCTTGCCATTACCATTTGCAAAATAGAGATGAGGTTCATTAAAACCTTTGGATTTTGGACTGAGAAGATATATTTTTGTGACCTTAAGCAAATCACTGAATTTCATCATGCCTCAAAGCCTCATCTGTAGGATTGAGAAAATATCTACCTTCACTATAATAGTCAAGTGAAATACCACAGCTGGAAAGGTGTTTGCAAATGCTGGAATGAATATATACGTAAGTAACAGCTACTCTGGGGCTGAAGTTTAGCTCAGTTGGTAGAGTGCTGCTCTACACTCTCTGAGGGCCTGAGTTCAGTGCCCAGCACTGCAAAAATGGGAGAAGGACCTGGCAGTCCACTCTTGAAATAATCAGTCATTGAAAGCTCTTTGAATAACAGAGATGCGCTGACATTGTACTGGACATGACATAGTGTCAGGGAATGTTTTGTTCTCTTATACATTGTGTTGTTACTAGTTGGACCTGACTAGATGGCACCTAACATCAACAACAAAACAACAGTCACTCTATCAATAAAGCTAAAAGTCAAGACCAAGCAACATAGTCTTTACAATTATACTTCTAAAATTGCACTGTTTTGAAGTTGGGAAAATATTAGATACTTGGTAAGTAATAAATATGTCAACAGAATCCCCATAAAATACTTTTAATTTTTTATTTGCATTTTATACCAACAAAATGAACAAAAGTGATAAAATAGAGAATTTATATGAAAACTTGTGAATTCCCACAGGAGCATTTATCATAACATTTCAAGATATTACTGTGAGGTTATTATGATTTTATGATTTGTATTATACTCTTCTCTTATTTGAAAATTAAATACCCAGGAAGAGAGATAAGAAAGAGAATTAGGGGAGTGTTTATGATCAAAGTACATTATATGTATGTAAGAAAATGTTACAATGAAACCCATTATTCCGTATAATTACTATGTGATTATAAGAATATGTTTAAAAGAAAATTAAATACTTGATGAATATAACCTATCCACCATGAAATCCTATCAGCTTCTGTATTATCAAAGAGAAAAATATGCCTTATAAACAGAAGCAAAAAAAATCTGTTGTTCTTTTTTCCTTCTCTCCCTGCAGAAGGCATTCTTTACTGGTTTCCTGGTGTGTCAGGATGGTTTAATTTATGAGTATCCTCCGGAAAGTATCCATCACGACTCCATCAGTCTATATGTATATTTCATTCCATCATTCAAAAGTCAGTGACCTGTAGATGGTCAATGAGGGTGTAGGTTTTTGATTAAAGTAACTGCTGATCTTGCATCCTTAGAATGTCAAAAGAACTAGAAGCAGTTCTTGCTAAACTCTATAGCTGTAATAGCAATATCAAGTACATGGAAAATTCAGTTCTCTTAAGGAGAAGCCCTCCAGCCATGCAATTTCCACAAGGATGATTAGTTTCAATCATAAAGTACAGCGGATGATCTCTTTGAAGGAATCAAGGAGGAGATTGCAACTTGAAGAGGCAGATTCTCTTTGAGACCCAAGTCACTTCTGGTGGTGGTGTGAGAAGTGACACTAACTGGAAAATATATTATTGTTGCCAGCTACTAAAGTATCTCATAGAGGCATGCATGAGTTCATTCATCTTTCTGAGAGCTTAATTTACTGCTGGGAGGAATTGACCTATGGCTCACAGAGGAGTGGAGCTCATACCCACTGGGCACCTATTATGATACAAGCACCATGAAATACACTTTTATGTGCATCATGGGACCTAATCCTCACTACAAGGCAGAATGGACTTGAATATGTTCCCCAAAGTTCGTGTCTTGGAAACTTACTGCCCAATGTTAAATGTTGAGAGGTGAGGCTTTTAAGAGGAGATTAGGTCTTAAGCGCTCTGCCCTCATGAATGGATGAATGTTGTTATCAGAACAATGGGTTCATTTCAGAGAGTAGGTTTGTCATAAAAGTGAGTTCAGCTGTCTCCCTCTCTTTTTCTTTACCTCTCTTGCCTTTCTACCTTCTGCAATAGGAAGACACAGCATGAAGTCCTTTGCTAAATGACAGTGCTATGCTCTTGAACTTCATAGCCTTCAGAACCAAGAACCAAATAAATCTGTATTCTTTATCAGTTACCCAGTCTCATGTATTGTGTTATAGCAACACATAGAGAAACAAGAGAAGTGCCTTCAATTTACAGATAAGAAAATGGAGGGTGGAGAGATGATATCCTTGCAAGGTCAAAAGCAACAATAGTAACAGAGCTATGTTACATAAATTTCTCTTATACCAATGCCCATGATGTCTCAACTACACAATGCTGCCACTGATAGAACCCAGGAAGCATGTTCTCTCTTTTCACAGTCTTACACTGAACCTTTTATCCACCAGGACCCTAAAACACACCACCAAACTGGATGTAAGTGTTGACTATAATCTACCTTACTGGAAACGTGTGTTGATGGGTTCTATATTTTTCTTCATGCTTGTGCACTTCTTGAACATAGTAATGATTGTTAAATTACCCATCTATCTAAATATCTATTATCAAAATCCTATTTGGGAACATAAACATTAATCTTTTTGTTTCTACTCTGTGACAGGAAAAGAAGAGAGAAGTGAAATCCAGTTGACAAGTTCAAAGAAGGCAATAGCATCAGAGAAATCTTGATCAATGGATAAGATTTAAATGCATAAAGATAGTCAGGTACAGTGGCACACACCTGTAATCCCAGCAACTGGAGGCTGAGGCAGGAGGATGGCAAGTTTGAGGCTAGAGACAGCCTGCGTAACTTAGTGAAACTCTGATGCAAAACAAAAAATTAAAAATGGTCTGGCGGTGCAGCCCAATGGTAGAGCATTTGCAAAATAAGTGTGACGCCCTGGTTTCAACCCGCAAGTATTACAAGAAACAAACAAATAAACAAAAAACTAAAGATAGTATCAGAAACAATGGTTACAGAAGGAGAATACCATTAATAAAAATTCAGCTGGAGGCAAGTTAGGGGCAAAAATGTTAGAGAAGATGGCTTTGAAGTTTCAGACTTATAGAAAGTGAGGCTATTAACTATAATTAAGAATGGTAAGGAGTAATTTTTCCTTTCTTTTCTTTTTCTTTTTTTTTTCTGTACTGAAGAGTTGAACCCAGGGCCTAAAACATGCTAGACAAGTGCTCCACCAGTGAGCTGCAATCCCAGCACCATTTTAATTTTTCATTTTGAGATAGAGTTTCACTAAGTTATGCAGGCTTCCCCTCCCCTGGAACTTGCATTCCTCCTTTCTCTACTTCCTGAGTCACTGGGATTTTAGGCAGTCACCTTGGCACCTGGATTAAGGAATGATTTGAAGACATTGACAAGAAAAGTTTTGGACTTAGTATTGACCATGTTGCCTCTTGGGTCCTTCTTCCATTTGCTCAGGCCAAAAACATTGCATCCATCCTTGATGCCACTGTTTCTCTAACATACTGCTTTGCAATCCACAAGCAAATCTTGTTCACGCTACCTGCAAAGTACAGTTTGAATTCAATATTTTTCAGCACTTCCTTGCTAAATTGTGGCTATAGCCACCATCATCTTTTACAGGGATTGTTACAATAGCACTTTAGTAAGTCTTACTGTACCATTTTTTGCTACAGATTCAACTCAGCAGAGATACTGTTTAAAATCTTTTACCACTCAAATCTCTGCAATTTGATGCAGAGTAAAAGCCAGAGATTGTGGTAATGGCCTATAAAATGTATAACATTTTCTAGATTGCATCTGTACTGACATGTACTGCCTTTTCTCATTGTTCTCTAAACAATACAGCATAACAACTATTTACAAAGCATTTACATTGAATGAAGTATCTATTATGGCTTAAATCTAAAATGTCCCCAAAGGTTATGTCTGAATGCTTCGTCCCCAGCTGAGGCTGCTGTTTGTGGAGCCTATGGAATTTTGGAAGGTGAGATTTTAGCTTTGCAGAAGCAGTTCATTGGGGGATAGGACTTTGGTTCTGTGGACCTGTGGTTCCAGTGGCTCTATCTGCTCTCTGTTCCCAATCTGCTAAGATGTGAGATTCTCTGTTATACCTCTGCCATGCCTGCCCTGACACCTCACCATGTGCTTTCCCTGACTCTATGGATGGAAATCCTCTAAGCATGAGCTTCCAAGAAATATTTCTGCCCACAAGATTGTCTCTGTCAGGTGTTTTGCCAAAGCAACAGCAAACTGACAAGTACAGTATCAAAAGTAATCTATAGATGACTTAAATACAAGGCAAATGTATATAGGTTATAGGCAAATGGCACATCATGTTGTGAAAAGGACTTGAGCATCCATGGGTTTTGATATCCACAGGGAGTCCTGGGACTCATCTCCTGGGATTTCCAACTGATGACTGCATGTAGTATGTAATATATATGTATGTACCTTAGTTTATTCAGTCACTTACATATTTATGTGCCTGTAATGTAAAGGATAGAGCTAAGCAAAGTGACCTGAAGCCAACAGATTTGCTAAATTCTTTAAATTCTCTGTTTGGTCCAATAATTTGTCTGTTGCTAACATTTTTTATAAGTAACCCTATTATTTTTAGATAATGATTTTATCTCTTCTCTTTCAATTCTTAAGCCTTATTTGTTTTTCTAAATTTCATCATATGACACCACCGATAATGTGTATTTAGTAATAGGATTGGCAGTAATCTTACCTTGCTAATGAACTTAAAGGAATGCATTTAAAAACATTCCATTCAATATAATGTTCACTGAGGATTTGTTTATAATATTTATTATTTTAAAGTTTAAAATATTTTAAAACCATAAGTATTAGATCTTGCTAAATTTTCTGGCATCTACTGAGAAAAGTCACATATTTCTCTTTTTCCTTCAATATTATTTTGTAACTCGTTATGTTTATAGAAGTTTCTAATACTGAACACTCACTTCATCATGCAGTATTATTGTAAAATACAATTTTGAATTCCATTACCTAACGATTTCATTCTTTTTGTCTGTTTTTTTGTTTTGCATTTATATTATAATGAAATACGTACATAATTTTATTTTCTTCTTCTTTTTTGGAAGTCGGATGATATAAAATGAGCTGAGTAGCTTTCATTATTTTTGTAGCTCTGCTACTGAACTATATCCCCAGCCCTTACTTCCTTTTGAAGAATTTCTTCAATCTAATTTCCAACTCACTAATTCATTCTTTATTTATTCTATGCATTATTTATAATTTCCACACCTAGTATTTCCACTGGGCTTTTAAAAAATAACCTTGAGTTATGACTTTAAATCATCCCTTACTTTTATATTTTTTTATTTATTTAATATTTTTGAACCACTTATTCCAATCTTTCTTTAGTTGTATATATTTGCTTGTGTGTGTGTGTGTGTGTGTGTGTGTGTGTGGGTGGGTGTTGTAGTGGTTATACTGATCAGAATTCTGATTATTTTGACCCATGAGCTCTTGGACACTAGTAAGCTATGCCATTTTATCATGTGGAGAGGCCCACTTGAACCCAGGGCCTTCAGAGTCAGCATCTCCTTTCTTCTTGACCCACTCCCAAAAATCAATCCGCCACTGAAAACCCCATGAATAGCAGAGAAGCAACAACAATAGTACGTAGGGTCACTATGAGTCAGACACCAACTGGACGGCACTTAACAATAACAACAACATAGCTCATCTGGCCTGCAGCTGTACCACTTTGGCATCTGATCCCATCAGATCTCTCAAAAGATAAGCAGGGTGGGACCTGGTCTACATTTCCACCATAATAATCATGATAAAGTCATTCTGCTTTAACAGATTTAAGACAGTTGGCTGAACTTCTTTGGTTACATGTGCTTGGTTGGCATTTCAGAAGTTATCACATCTAATAAACTATGTAGAGTACCTTTCTAATCATCTCTTCCTCCTGTTTCTTGACATGTCTTCAGTGTTACCCCATTTTCTTCATAATGTGAATTCTCTACAATTGAATAAGTGTTGAACTTTGCTAAAATTCATCACACTGGCAACATTGAAAAAATTTCTCCCAACAGGGCACAGCAGAGCATCCTATAATCTCAGTGATTCAGGAGACGAGGGCAGAGGGATCATGAGATCGAGGCCAGAGGCAGCCTGTGCAACTTAGTGAGACTGACTCAGAATGAAAAATGGTAGAGCATTTGCAAAGTACATGCAAGGCCCTGGGTTCAACCCCCAGATACTGTGACAGGGGAACAACTGTAGATGTAAAGAGCACACTAAAGGGTACCAAGGACAGAGGGAGAGTACTCAGGGAAGGACAGTCAGAAGGGAGCCCCTTGCTCCCCAGGCTTCAGGGCCAGCCCTGTCAGAGAAGAGGTGGAGTGGCTCGCAGGGTTGTCCAGGCCAGGCTGGTCCACGTCTCCAGGCTACCGAGATGGCACAGTGTGGGGAGTCAGAGGCAGCACCCTGCTCATCCACGTGGATGCAGCCTGGCGTGCATGCTGTCCATATCAGGAGGGCCATGGCTGGTGGGTGGGTACTCAGCACATCAAAGTGTCAGTCACTACTGGCAGGGACATGGATGGTGCCAGTGTCGTGTTGGGAGGACTGTAGCTAAGTGGTCATCAGGCAGAGGCCGTGAAGTCATGAGGCGCCACTTGCACTCTCCCCCAGGGCACTGGCGAGGGCAGAGCACCCGAGTGTCCCCCGCACATGCTTTGCTGAGGGGCATGAAGCAGAAGCGAGAGTAAGCGGAACTGCACAGTGGAGCTGAAGAGACGCCCATTTCTCCTGCAGCGTCCTCCAGCACCCTCTGTTGACGGCTGCACAGCATGCCAGAAGAGCCCAGGCCACCCTGCAGAGCGGCAGCTACTTGGAACTAAGAGCCAAGGCACCCATAAACACCTACATGGGTGCAGTTGGAAATGCCTCTACAGCTCACTTGGCTGACTAATGTGGACTCGATATTGGTCTCTATTTAATGAGATCCCCGGAGTTCCCTGGCAAGATGTAGATGGACGGATCCAAAGCTTAGGAAGATGGGAGTGTTGAAGGAGATTTATGACACAGCTTCCTGCCCTGTCCAACTACATGCTCTGGGCCCACAAGACATTATTAAGGCCCTGAGTGAAGGAGGAGACACTCCATGTGTCTTTCCTCGGTGAAGATGCAAGACAGTGAGAGATGCCACCACTTCAGGGATTCCATGGTAGCAGAGGCCAAGGGCCAGCATTTAATTCCCTGAGACAAC
>VMDO01038163.1:0-13733 GCA_007922755.1 Pedetes capensis
ACTGAAAATTAAATTTTGACATAAGAAGGCATACTCAGTGATCTTATAATTTAAAATATTCATTTAAATTTGATTCCTAAAATCAATGTTACAGGTTTTTATGGGCAAAATATTTTTTCACATTGTAAAATTCAAGACTTTTAATTTAAATGTAATACTCATTTAATCTGATGTTTCTAGCCTTAATAAGGTGTATTTGATCTTAACCCAGTTTCATTAAAATTCTATGTCTCCGAAAGTCACATTTATTCTTAAAATGAGAAAATTTACTTTATCAATAACAATGCAAGATTACATTTTTCTGCTAAAGAAATTACAACAACCTCCTTTTCTATTTCTAAAGATGTTTTCTTCACTCTTAACAGATATCTTGAGGAAAGTACATAAATAGTCTTACTTTAAATGGATGATTATTTTTTGTTGACAATGAGCTATGATTATGAGATGAGGATTAGGCCTTGCAACCATCATGGAGCAATCCCATGGTCGTAAAGTTGAGTCATATGAAAGATTGCTTATGAGTTAAAAAAAAAAGCATGGCAAGACACAGAATGCCTTTTTGACCTAAATACCAAAAGTCAGGAAATAATAAAAGTAAAAAACACATAGTTGCTCTCATTTTCAATTGTATTTCTGTTATTTTATTTTTGTCGAATTTATTGCTGTAAAAAGGAATTTTATGTGAACATATAACAATCTATAATACACATTGTTGTTGTTGTTGTTAGGTGCCGTCGAGTTGGTATCCGACTCATAGTGACCCTCTGTCCAACAGGGGGAACACTATTGTCAGTGCCTCTCTGCTGTTCATAGGGTTTTCAATGGCAGATTGATTTTTGGGAGGGGGGTTGCCAGGTCCTTCTCCCAAGCCTACAGCTTCTGGTGTTCCCAGGTGGTCTCCCATCCAGGCACTAACCAGGCCTGACCCTGCTTAGCTTCCGAGATCTGACGGGATCGGATGCCACAGGGCTACAGCTGCAGGCTTTAATACACATTATTCAATGTAATGATACTATTACACAAATGACGCAGAAGCATTTCCTAATCACCTTTCTTAAATTAATTTTTCCTTTTTGTTCAGCCAGAAGTATAGAAATAATTTTACTTGAGTCATACATAGAGTTACAAAATCCTCCTTAACTTCCAAAAAATAAAAAAGATAATGACCAACATTTTATATAAGAAAAAAAATGATTATGTTTGACTTTTATAATTAAAAGAATAATACTTTAAAGATTACCAACTTTACTATCCTTACTAACCAAATTATTTTTGCTGGTTACTTTTACAAGATTGAAAATGACACCATTTCTGTTGACTTAGAAACAGAAGAATCAGGGAAAGGCATTTCAAAGCAGCATGACAAGTAAACAAAAAACCCAGTTTTCTAGGTTTGAAGGGGATCACAGAAATGTTCAAAACGGTAATTAAATTTTGAAGAAAAAATGAACCGAACACCACACCTCATGATAAGTGATACAAGAGACACGCATGTATTTTATTCCCAAACATTATAAATAATTGACAGCTCCTACAACTGTAACTAATTGATCTAAGTAATACTTGAGAGAAACATACTGACACATTTTTAATTGGTTCTAATAGGGATAAGAGCTGGTCTTGTGCAAGACTGGCAATGAAAATATCCTATCTGGCATAATAGGGTCAAAAAATACAGTATTGGTTGCAAAGTAGCTCTTAAACAAAACTAAAGATTTAAGAAAAACTAGATTGGTACATTTAATTCTAGTTTTTTGTTTTTTTTTTAAGTACCCTACTAAACATAGTTATAGGAAATAAGGCTTTCTATACTTAGAAGTTGTTTCTAATATTTTAATCCAGGAATGCTGCCTCCAATTTGAGTAGTTTAGGATATGCATATAGCACTTTATCATCTGTATCATTAAAAAGAAATTCATATCTTAACCTTCCAGATTGTAATCAAAATTGAAATATATTTTGAGGTAATTGTATCTTTTAGTTAACATTTCACTATCTTCATTATGAGAATTGATAATATATACCTATAACCAGATGACATTACTAAAAAACATTATTTTCTCTCTACCCTCAAACCCCACACCATTTCATCTTTTTATTTATTCACTTTTTATTTTAATTCAGTAAAAAAAAATTTGAATTCTTACTACGTGGACGTCTAAAACAAAACCAAGTTTCCATCCTTGATTCTGCTTATTATGAAACCACTTTGACACTTCATTCCGTAAGAATTCTTCAGCCAAGGCTCCATTCCACCTTCACAAACACCTATTGCATCTCCCACTTGCACTTCATTTTTTATCTCTTACTCTAGCCCGCCTAAGACTAGCAATCTATACATATGACACTTTAGATCCACATAGAGAATGCAATCACTTTAGTAAGTTAAGGTTGGTATTGAAATAGAAATTTTATAAAGTGGAAATGCAACAAATGTTATAGTCAGAAGGATTGCTACAGAGGCTATTTCCTTCCTTCCTTCTTTCCTTCCTTCCTTCCCTCCTCCCTTCCCCTCTCTCTCTCTCTCTCTCTCTCTCTCTCTCTCTCTCTCTCTTTCCTTTCTTTTCTTTCCCTTTCTTTCTCTTTCTTTCTTTCTTTCTTTCTTTCATTTGTTCTTCTTTTTTTTTTCCTTTTTGTGGTACCAAGGGACTGATCCCAGGGCCTCACACATGCTTTACAAGTGCTCTACCAAGGAGCCATACCCTCAGCCCATTTTTGACTCCTTTATCGTGAGGGGTCTCACTAAGTTGCTACCTCAGGCCTCAAACTTGTGATCTTCCTGCCTCTGCTTCCCAAATTGCTGGGATTACAGGTGTAAACCACCATGCTCTGCTTGGATGTGGATTCTCCATAAATAACTGTGCTTCATATTATAAAGCAAAGAAAATCATAAATAGATTTTCAGTGTAATTCAACAGAAAATAATTTGTTTATGTATTCTAGTGTTTTATACTTTGGAGCCAGAGATAAATGATAGGCAACCTAATCTATATCCTATGACCATATTTTATATTTTTATTATTTTAAATATTAGAGGTTTTTAGTTGAAAATAACTTAGAAGTCTTTTTAGTCCAAGTCTTCTTCATTTTACAGATGGAAAAACTGAGTTCATTAAGGTTAATTATTTTTTAATGCTGTAATAACACAAATAGCTTGAGAAAGATCATTGACTTTCCATTAGATTAGCATCACTCAGTGACAACTTGAACAAATTCCAAAGATAAAACAAGAAGCTTTTAAGTTTAAAAATTATTTAAAGCTCTTGAAATGGAATTGAGATTATTTCTAAAGCATCTCTAAGTAGGGTTTTAATTGAAAGTCCTTGGTGGCCACAAGATTTGATCAAGGTGGTTCACTGGGGAGGAGTTGCATATTTTATAGTTTTCCCCTTAGATCAGCCACAGAAATCCAATACTTAAAAGACAATTATATTAATATACTAAGTAATATCACAGTATTAACATTAACCACATGAGGAAATTAACTAAACTCATTCTTGTAACAACCACTTAAAGTTGATACTATACAAGTTAGTTTACTTTCATTTTTTAAAATCTTTCAAGTTTAGGAATTTCATTCTCAGGCTCATGAATTTAGGTTGAAGACAATGTCATTGTAATCTCTAGGTGTCACAAAGTAATAAGGCCTCTACTGATCGAATAATGGTTCATTCAGTCATCATGACAGCTTAAAAAGTGACAGCTCTCTTAAGACTGACTGCTTAATTTAGTTTAAAAAAAGCAGGTACAAAAATAATTTGATGGTGTATTTGAAGGTTTTTCTTACAGTAAAATACCTACTGTATCAGGCAGGTAGAGTTATAATCTTGATTCAAATTGTAGCACCTTATGAATGAATCAATGCATATGTTAGATGTTTTAAAATGGGTTTAACACTGTGGTTTTATTGCTGTAACTATTTTTTTAAGTTAACGTGCTTCATGGTTAAAGGAAAGCACTTCCCCATTAATTTTCATATGATACAAACCTTCCTTCAAGGCCTGTATAGGCAGATAATGATGTGATATTACTCTTGCCTGGCCCAAGGCTTGCAGAAAAGCAACCAACTTCCACTCAGAACTGTGTTCAACCAAAATTTTTGATTATCTGTGGAAGAAAGAACTGACTAATTTTCAAAGATGAGTTCACCTGTAAATCAAACTAGGCAGTGGGGGCCAGCCATGGCACATAGCCACAATACCAGCGATTTGGGAGGCTGAGGTAGGAAGATCACAAGTTTGAGGCCAGACACACCCGAGCAACTTAGCAAGACCCTCTCACAAAAATAAATAAATAAAGGAGCTGAGGTTGTGGCTCACTAGTGGAGCACTTGACTAGTGTGAATAAGGTCATACATTCAACCTCTGGTAGTGAGGGAAAAATAAAGTAAAGACCACTTCACAAATGGGTAAAAAAAAAAAAAGATTTAATTTCTTATTAAAAATAACCTTGCATTTGCTAAAACATTTTTAGTTCTACATATATAGTGATGCCAGCATATTTTACTAAAAAATTAAACTAACAAAAATACTGTTTGTTAAACTTGACAATAGGTATTTCATGTAGATGATCTTTTTACTAAAGAGTAGGAAAACATCTACATAAAGGGAAAGAGAAACTAAAGTGTATTTTTAGAATTACTATAGTAAGCACCAATGTCTACTACAATAGCACACTAATAGGGAGGCCATTCAAAATGTTGTATAATGTGAGAGAAAGCAGCTAAGGGGATCCAGTCTTATTTTACCATGTGCTATAGTAAAGGGCAAAGCTTGTTAAACAGATGGCACTCAGGATTTCTCAATGAACTCAGCATCTGTGTGTACATGGTGCATAAATGCCAATTAAAATGTGTCCGAGTAAATTTACATCCCTTGCTGATAGAAAGCAAGCCAATCTCGCTGGCTCAGGATCAAGGTTAAACTTAATCATCTGCTGAACTTGCAGCAAGTTGCTCTCAAATTGTACAGAAATTCCCTGAGAAATAATAAAAACAGAACTCCTATTGATTTGTATTTATTTACATTCATAACTCATTTCTACAGCCTTGGGCTAGACCTCAAAGGGGGAAAAAAAGTTACTATGTGTATGACTTGGCCAAGTACATTTTGGACCACATTTCTAACAAATACCTCTTTGATTAAAATGCCTGCCTGAATAAATTTTCATAACCTCATCCTTGAAACTTCCTAGTTGAGCTAATTTTGTTTTAAAATTATCCTTTCAAAATGATCTTGAACAAAAGAAGAAGGCAGGTGACAGTAGGTCTGGCATTTATACAGGAAGGAATGGAGCTAGTACCTCTGGTTGACAGGCAGCCATATTATTAGAAGCAATTTCTCCTAGAAGATCGACAACAAAAACAGGGCTTCCACTGGAATCTTTTTTATACAATACTTTTTAGCACCCACTTCCTATCTCCAGTTCATTTGTACCTACATAAATCTTTGTTAGGCTACTTTAGGCTTGGTGGTTTTGATTTTTATTTATTTTTATTTTATTTATTTTTTTTATTATTGCTGTTATTATTTTTTTGCAATACTTGAGAGTTGAACCCAGGGCCTGCCACCTACTTTGCAAGTGCCCTACCACTGGGCTGCATTCCTGGCCCATTTTTTATCTTTCACCTTGAGACAAGGTCTTGCTAAATTATGCAGGTGGCCTCTGGTCTCAAACCTGTGATCTCCCCCCTGCCTCCGTCTCCTGAGTCACTGGGATTACAGGCATGAGCCACCATACCTGTTGGCTTGGTGGCTCTTAATTTCAATCTTTTAACATTTACATTACTCATTTGAAAATGAACACTTTACCTTGTTATTATAATGGGACGGCATTGCAAAGGAATATTACATAGTCTCTAAATATGTTATTTTTAAAAGAAAGCAATAAAATACTCAAGATAACATGTTAATTGACAAAAGGCACCTAAAAATAGATTTAACAAAGTTTTCAAATCTCCATGTGATTACTTCTGATGCCTCTACTATGAGTAGCTGAAAATCTAGCATTCCATATTTAGAAGGGTTTGTGTTGAGAACTGAATCCCATTGCAACCTTTCAAAAACTGGTGAAGAGATTTCAGTATTTGACAAATGAAGAAATTTACATTTTGGGAGTTTGCTTATCATATGGGGGAACTAGTATTCCTTCCAAGGTTTGCTTGATACCACATTCACAGTTTTAAACTACTGAGCTCTTTTAACCCTGAAAGCAAGAATTGTCATATCAGATAGTCCCAATGTATAACATTATAGGCCCAAACAATGTTACCCAAATAAAATTAAAAGTTAACACTTATTAGGTGCAAGATATGTATTCACACTTACTAATAGTTAACTATTAGTTAACTATTAGTTAACACTTACTATTAGGTGCAAGATATGTGTGTTCTGAATACTAAATTTAACATTTATTGAGTATTTAAGCTGTGCTAGGAACTTGGATAGCAATTGGTTATATACTCATTAATTACCACCAGAACCATGTAAGTTTTTATTGGTGAGAAAACAGAGAGATATATAATAATAACCAAGATAAATAATAACCAAGATAATAATAACCAAGATAAAAAAATTTGTTTAATATAAAATCAGGGATCTTTCCCATTAAATCACTATAACATGACAGCAGAGATACATTATTAAACTAATATAGAGTTTTAAAACAGTTCTTTCTTAAAAAAAGAAAAGCTTAGAAAATAAATTTAGTTGAATTTTCTTATAGTAGCAGATAGATGTTTATTCATTTTACCTGCATGTGTTTTTAAAATGATTAAATTAAACTGTTATCCAAAAATGATGAGAAAATCTATACCATAAATCATTTCAGGTTTTGATAACTTTTTAGTCATTGCCTTAAAAGAACTAAGTTTTAGAGTAAAATGATAAAGTAATACCTTAAAGATTAATGCCTAATAATTTTGGGGGCCTATAATCCCAGCTGCTTGGGAAATAAGGTAGGAGAATCTTGGATTCAAGGCCAGAGGCAGTCTGTGTAAGGTAGCGAGATTTCATCTCAAAATAAAAAAAATAAAAAGGGGGTATGAGTTAGCAGTTCAGTGTTAGAGCAGTTGCCTAGCACGTGTGAGGCCCTAAATTAAACCTCCCCATACTGGAAAAAAAAAAAAAAAAGCAACAATGATTATAAACGCTAACAATTTCTAAAGTGTTTCTTTTTGCTCTATGTAAATAAAAACATTCAGAAATGATCTTATATTCATCTTGCTAAATATGAAAGACTTGAAAATGTTTTCAGTGTTTTATGTTTAATAGACTTTCACCAAATATATTTTAAGCCAAAATCCCCTGGTAAGTAGATAATACTCTTCAAAGCACATCATAAAACTTAAATTTTACTTACGACTTTAATTTCATAAGAATGTATTTGTTTAAATTTTCTACTGACTTTCATTTAGTGAATCTGACATTTCTGATTTTGTGTATCATACAATTTGAAGAAATGTATTATGTACACATATTCCTTTGTACAGGGTACCAATTGGTACCCATCATAAAACAAAGCTGATTAACTGGTAAATCATCCAATCAAATTCTATCTGTTGACCAGTTTATCTAATAGGAGGTTTTCCACTAAATTACCCAGATGAACACAAACCCTAGACAATTACATCCCACTAGTTCATGTGAGTAATTGCTGGGGTGGAAAATTGCAGCAAGTATGAAGGTACAGATGTTCATGTTCAGATGACCAAACAAAGGTGGAGGAGTTTTCTTCTATGCTGAATTGTGTTTATATAATCCATTCTCTTCTATTAAATGTATTTCATATGTATTCAACTGAGAAGAAAATAAAATAAAATAAAATGAGGCTGCTAAGATTTTTAAAGTGTGCACTAAGGAACTGCAGTTATTTACCTTGCTATAGAACATCACTTGCCTGCAGCTGTAGCCCTGCGGCATCCCATCCCGTCAGATCTCGGAAGCTAAGCAGGGTCGGGCCTGGTTAGTACCTGGATGGGAGACCACCTGGGAACACCAGAAGCTGTAGGCTTGGGAGAAGGACCTGGCAACCCCCTCCCAAAAATCAATCTGCCATTGAAAACCCTATGAGCAGCAGAGAAGCACTGACAATAGTGTTTCTCCTGTTGTACAGAGGGTCGCTATGAGTCGGATACCAACTTGACAGCACCTAACAACAACAACAACAGAACATCACTCAACATCAAATAAATTAGTTGTTCCTCTGTACAAAGGGGCAAAGTCATTGAAAAAGAAGCAATGGAACATGCCTTTAAATATGTGCAAAGATATTTTTTCAGCCAGCTGGGAAGAAAAAAATACCAAAATACCCCTGTTCTAAACAATTCAGCACTTTTATCTCTAATAAACCTTCCTGCATTCTCTTGTGCTAATTTGCAGTACTTCATTATATTTCTGTCTTCTGGTCCATGTTCTGTTCTATTGTTCCTAGAAAAACTATTGTCTGGGAAACATTTTTGGTCTTCAATTAAAAGGTACTCTTTTTCCTCAGTTGGCTTCACTATTAATTCAACCAGTTTATGCAAACATCAGGGGATAGACACTGCCCAATCAGCTGTCTCAGTGTTTGAGACCTTAGCATCCAATTTCACAGGACTGAGGGAGTAGGCAAGTGCAGAGCACAGTAATTCTATAAATTTTCCATTTACGCATTTTACCCTGCTGAAGTTACAGTACTCTTATGGACTTAGAATCTTACCTTTATGACATATGGGCTATTTGTTGTTGTTGTTGTTGTTGTTAGGTGCCGTCGAGTCAGTATCCAACTCATAGAGACCCTCATAGGGTTTTCAATGGCTGACTGTTTTGGGATTGCCTTGGGAGTGGATTGCCAGGTTCTTCTTCCATTTTTGCGGTGCTGGGAATTGAACTCAGGACCTCAGAGACTGCAGCGCAGCGCTGTACCAACTGAGCTAAATCCAAGCCCAATATGGGCTATTTAGTATTTATTCATTTGTTCATTTGTTTGTTTGCTTTTTTTTGAGACAGGATCTCACTAGGTAGACCAGGATGGTTTGGAACTCATAATCCTCCTTCCTCAGCCTCTTGAGTGCTGTGACTACAGGACTAGAAGTGAACACCAGCCTGCCTGGCAGCATACCTGTTTCTTTTTTAGTGTCTCTCTTTCCCTGCTCATCTATGTTCTAAGAAAGCTTTTCTCTGTAGCACTCCAAGTAGTGATAAGTGCATAGCAGATATTCCATAAGTACTATTCAATGAATGACTAAAAGAATGAACACTGAATCCTCTATCAGACACTCTCTAAGTTAAAGAAATTCTTTAATAGAGTTTCTATGGAGATTGGCCTTTGATGGCCTTTAATATAAACCAGCAAACTTCTGGTTATTATGGGCAAAAAAAAATACACTCTTCTGCTGACATAGATATTTTACTGTATAAATTAATTTATATTAAATTAGAGTGTATGAATCTGGATAGTATCATGTTTAAGAGCAGAGCCTACAGAGTCTCACTGTCTGGATGAAAAATTAGTTATGCCACTAACGTTGAATATGACTTTAAACAACTTGCTTAGCCTGTTGTTGTGCTTGAATTTCTTCATCTATAGAAGGATAATAAAATGGGGATTAATAATAGCAACTCTATCAGAGAATTATTGTGAGGATTTAATATTACATGGGGCATACTTAAAACAATACTCATTATGCTGTATAATAACTGGAAAAATTAGCTACTATGGTCAGTATTAATGTACTTGCATGTCCTGCTTAATGTTGTTGTTGTTGTTGTTGTTGTTAGATGCTGTCAAGTCGTGTCCAACTCATAGCGACCCTCATTGGATTTTCAATGGCTGGCTGTTTCAGGATTGCTTAGGGAGTGGATTTCCATGTCCTTCTCCCATTTTTGCACTGCTGGGAATCAAACTTGGTACCTCAAAGAATGCAGAGTGGTGCTCTACCAACAGAGAGCTAAATCCCAGCCCCTAATAAAGATTAGTGGATGCTATCTCTAGAATTGGGAGAAGGACCTGGCAATCCACTCCCAAGGCAATCCCAAAACAGTCAGCTATTGAAAACCCTATGAGGGTCGCTATGAGTCAGATACCGACTCGACAGCACCTAACAACAACAACAATCTCTAGAATAGTAATTAGTACTATTAATTCCATTGGGAGTTCACTTAGATAAAACTGGACCCCAAAAGATTGACATTTTTAGGCGGACTGTACAATTTCTTTCTTATTTATGCAAAACTGAGTACCAAACTCCTGACAAGTGCTAATCCAATTAGAATATAGATAGAGTATAAAAGCAGTCACTTTTGACTAATTAAAACAGTATCAATAACATCTTAAAATAAATAAACTATTTTAATTGATTCCACTCCCAAACATTAGCTTCTGAAGAACAGAGATGAGGTTCTGAGAAAGTTCACAACAATGTCAATCTGAGGAAGGTTTTAAAACAAGAGACAAAAGACACACTGAAACAGAAATACAGATATATTTTGTAACATAAATTTCCCCAGGACATATATCTAACAAATATCATCTGGTACAACATTGTTTTTCCTATTGCTATCAGTATTGAAATGAATAGCTATAATTTAAACCAATATTCTGTATATTTGTTTGTAGTTGAAAGTCAACAGGTAGACTCAAAGTATATACCATAGGTTTAGCATCCCTAGTCTGAACATCCAAAATCCTTACTGCTCCAATATCTAATTTGAGCAATGACATGTTGCTACAGGTGAAAAATTCCACATTTGAGTTCATGTGACAAGTTGTAGTCAAAATGCAGGTACACAACACACAGTAGATTCAGCATTTCCAAGTGAAAAAATACCCTCCCAGTCTACTTTAGATGCCGTGTTCATATTCCCCATCCCTAGTATGTCCACTTGCCTGCAGCGGTAGCCTTGTGGCATCCGATCCCATCAGATCTCGGAAGCTAAGCAGGGTCAGGCCTGGTTAGTACCTGGATGGGAGACCGCCTGGGAACACCAGAAGCTGTAGGCTTGGGAGAAGGACCTGGCAAACCCCCTCCCAAAAATCAATCTGCCATTGAAAACCCTATGAACAGCAGAGAAGCACTGACAATAGTGTTTCCCCTGTTGTACAGGGGGTCGCTATGAGTCGGATACCGACTCGACGGCACCTAACAACAACAACAACAACAGTATGTCCACAAAGACAAAATAGAATGGTATGTGCGGGCTGAACACACCAAAGGCAAATCCTCATTTGTTTTTCTTATTCTCCACTCTGTGTTGTAAAGATGTTCTTTGTTGATGCTGTTGTTTAACAGTTTAGAAAAGGTTTCTGGTGTTGTTACTGTGCTGTCTTATTGTCCTGAACACATTATTTTATGACAATAAAGACATGACGTTCTTTTACTGCTAAGTATTAATGTTAAATGGTTGCTTATAAGTAACATATATGGCTGGCGTTTAGCTCAGTTGGTAGAGTGCTGCCTTGTGCTCACTGAGGCTCTGGGTTCAATCTCCAGCACTGCAAAAACGGGAGAAGGATGTGGCAGCCTACTCCTGAACGATCAGCCATCAAAGACCCTATAGGGGTTACTATGAATCAGACATGACTCCATGGTAAACACACACACACACACACACACACACACACACACACACACACACACACACACTCTCTCTCTCTCTCTCGTAACATATATATTCAGAGGCAGGAATGATGCTGATGCCAAATAATCAGACTGTCCACATGGATGGTTGAAATAGTGATTTCTTTGCTTTCTGATAGTTCAAAGTAAACTTTATTTCATTACAACATTTTAAAAAATATTATATAAAATTATCTTTAGACTATATGCATATGGTATTTTGAAACACAAATGAAAAAATGAATTTTACTTCTATACTTGCGTCTCAGCCACAAAATATCTCATTATATATATGTAAATTGTCCAAGTTTTGAAAAAATCAGCCCAAGTATATTTATAAAATTTCCAGAAAGGTGAAGCAGTGGTTACAGTTTGAAATAGTTTTCTATGTTCATCTGATATAAGAAATCATTAATTTCTTATGTTTTCTCTGTGCCCAGGATTGAAATCACTCTTTTAATCCTATTAAGTGTGCTTATCTTTGGCTGCACACTGAAATTCTCAGAGGAGATAGAAAAAAATGTAGATGTCTGAGTCTCCTAGGAAAGACTCAGAAATAATTGTCCTGGAACACAATCTGATAATTCCAATATATAGCCAACACTGAGAACTACTGCTCTAGACTAAACTAAAGCCAGTGGGCAACACCAGAGCACTACAGAAACTAATCCACCGGAAGAGGATATCCATAGGAATGTTATGATACCCATTTTTACTGTCTAAACTTTTAATAAAATTTTATTCGATGTTTAAAATTTATATACTTCTGTAGCATTTGTATCAGTTGTTGTTAGGTGCCCTGAAGTTGGTATTCTACTCATAGTGACCCTGCATACAACAGGCAAAACACTATTGTCAGTGCTTCTCTTCTGTTCATAGGGTTTTCAATGGCGGATTGATTTTTGGGAGGGGATTGCCAGGTCGTCTCCCAAGCCTACAGCATCTAGTGTTCCCAGGCAGTCTCCCATCCAAGTACTAACCATGTCCAACCCTGCTTAGCTTCCAAGATATGATGGGATCAGATGCTACAGGGCTATAGCTGTAGGCACTTGTAACAGTAGTACATGGTAAATAGGAACATTTATAAAAATTATAATATATAGGCAAATTTTTGTTGCTAATTAGGCATGTAACAACCAAAAACTTGAGGAGTCTTTGCTGCAAACCGTTGTTGGCCACTGTGAAGTGGAATGGTCTACAGTACTGCTGGTCTCCTTTCACGCGGCCTGCAGGTTTTGCTGGGTCAAAGAATTTTTCCACTGTGGTTATCTTCTGAAAAACCAAATATGAACTTGTCAGCTTTGCTTTAAAATATTTATTAACTGCCTGTTGTCTTATTTAATTCCACGATGATTGTTTAAATAAGTAAACTATAAAATTTAAATATAAATTCTTGATTTGTTATTGTTGTTAGGTGCCATTGAGTTGGTATCCAACTCATAGCAACCCTAAGTACAACAAGCAAAACAGTGCTTCTCTACTACTCATAGGGTTTTCAATGGCTGATTGTTTTGGGGGAGTGGGTTGCCAGGTCCTTCTCCCAAGCCTACAGCACCTGCTGTTCCCTGGAGGTCTTCCATCCCAGTATTAACCAGGCTTGACCCTGCTTAGCTTCCAAGATCTAAGGGGATTGGATGCCACAGTGGTATAGCTGCAAGCAAAAATCCTTGATGGAGCTTGCAAAAACCTTCACAGTTTCTCTTCAAACTCTACAACCTAATCTCTCCCTTCTCCATCCCTAAATGCTAGGCTGAAATATTTTTCCCTTTATCTAAATATGTCAAGTCCCTCTTTAAATTTGCTGTCCTCAGTCAACAAGGGTTTTTGCCTTTCTTTTTCTCTATTAAACTTCCATTTAATTTGCAAAAGACAAATAAAACAGAGCTCATCTCTCAAATATTCCAGGAGTTCTCCAGGCAGTATTCATTAAATGTCCACTACAACATTTATCACATTATACTGCAACTATTATCAGATATGTTTGTTTGTCCCCATTAAATATTCAATCCACAAAAACTAAAATGGCCTTTATCATTTTTATATTTTTCTAATATTTGGCGCTGAGCAAATATTGGAATTATAATATAATAATGGAATATTTTCCCATGAATATGCATTGAAGCCTACTATGTGCCAA
>VMDO01038164.1:0-13660 GCA_007922755.1 Pedetes capensis
GTTTATTGAAAGCAGTTTAGTTATTTTGTAGTGTTTGATAATTATTAATTTTCATATTTCATTATTTTAAATTGCCCTGTGACAAACCTGAACATGTGACACGCTATCCCCATAAGATATTTCCTTAAGGTACGTAGATATTCAGAAGCACCAATTTCAAGTGAAAGTCTATGGGCCTTTTTCTGTTATTGCTTTGTACCAGTACCACTAGTAATGTGTCACTTCTGTTTTTAGGGAGACTAAGTATGATGATTTATCTTGATTGTCTACTTGATTGGCTTGAGAAACACCTAGCAGTTTAGTAAAGACACCTTTTAGTGCTGTTTTCAGAGACAGCACCTGAGGGCTCTGACTTAACGAATGATTTAATCCATTCAGAATTTGAATAGACTATTGGGAAGTGGTGGAGCTGTGGAAGGTGAGGCCTGATTGGAGGAAGTAGGCCAATGGGGATGTGTCCTTGGAGGCTATAGCTTGCCTTGGACATTTCCTATTATGGCTCTACCAGTATTCCTATTTGCCATAATGTGAGGTGCTCCACTACATCTTCCCTATCATGATGGACTGAAATCTCTGAAACTGTGAGCAAAATCTTTAAGTTGTTTATGTCTGTCCGGTATTTTGTCACAGCAATGAAAAGTCTGACTAAAACAGTAATATTTTAAATATTTGCTTTTGATATATGATTTGTAGAAAGATGCTATTAATTATATTTGAATTTCTTTGATAGGATATTGGCTTTCCGCCCCTCTGTATTTTTATCTCAAATTGCTAAAGAGGAGAGTATTAGCATTCCTTGAATTCTGAATTTCTTTTGTTTTTTAGTCATTGAGTGATAGTGGCTCCAAACACACCCCTATACCCCAGCAGCTGGGAGGCAGAGGTGGGAGGACTGAAAGTTTGAGACCAGAGGCAGTCTGCGTAACTTAGGGAGACCCTGTCTCAAAAAGTAAAAAAAAAGAATAATAAAAAAAATGGGCTGGGGCTCAGTGGCCCAGCACTTGCAAAGCATGCAGGTGCAAGGCCCTGGATTCAACCCCCAGTACCACACACACACACACACACACACACACACACACACCCAAAAAAAAAAAATCACTGAGTGATAGTTTGTTTTATATCAAATTGCTGTATACATATATTTGAATCTGAGATAAGTTTTTGGTGATCCACCAATTTAATACTAATTTCACCTTAATTATTGATGCTTGTAACATATCTTCATATCTGCCATGGCAAGACACTCTCTTTTTTTCTCAATACTTTTGATACTCTTATATGTGTGTTTTTCTACTTTTGTAAATGAAAGGCAGAAATTTAGACTTAAGAATGTTAATAAAATTTGTGGGAAGAAAATTGCAATTGGCCCTTTTAGCTACCCATAATACATGTCTCTACTTTTTCTCCAGGCCTGGGATTTAGCTCAGTTGGTAGAGTGCTGCGCTGCAGTCTCTGAGGTCCTGAGTTCAATTCCCAGCACCACAAAAAATGGGAGAAGGACCTGGCAATCTACTCCCAAGGCAATCCTCAAACAGCCAGCCATTGAAAACCCTACGAGGGTCACTATGAGTCGGACATCGACTCTACAGCACCTAACGACAACAACAATTTTTTCTCCAAAACTATCTCCTATAAAACTTGAACATGAACTATGTCAGCATACCCCTAAGAGTTATGTCAGGAATTAGAATACACTTCCTCTTACCTATTGTGTAGATTTTACCAATGAAAGAGCATCTCAGAATACCATGTGTTCTCACTCATATCTGGGAGCTAAAGCTAACTTAAAGTAAGAGAAAAAAAACCCTATAAATACATAGATATATAAAAAAGAACAACCAGGCTTATCTAAGAAGGGAAAACATAAGGAGAGTAGAAAGAAGGGGGCAGAGGTGTTGGGGGGGACAAAGATTGTGGAAGGGGAATTGGGAGGGGAAATAATACAGAGGAGGAGAGGACAATCTCAAGCTACATGTTGCAACTACACAAATAGAGGGGAAAAAACAGGGCAATATAACCCATAATTACATATGATTTCTACCATGTATTAATCAATGGGTTTCATAAGTTATGTACGTTGATGTAAATGTAACCAAAAACTGTGTAATAGGTGCACAATGGAAATGGCAAAAGCCTTACTACTCTGTACCCCACTAACATTTATTAATAAAAAATAAATGCTTACGTTAGATTTTATATTATGAAATTAACGCGTACTCACTACTTATGATATTAATTTTCCGTTTACTTTTTATTCTTCTGGGTAAACCCTGAGCTAGCTGCAGTCTGGTTGAAATCTTGTGTTCTGATTTTGAATTGAAACAATACTTCTTTATCTTAAACTGTTCATTGCTGCCCATAAACTCCATGTTCAGAAATATTATGATTCAGAAAAGACTGCTTAGTTCTGTCTGATTTAAGGGTGCTATACTGAATAGAATGAGGTCTGTTCTGGAATATAAATATGTATAGATTGCTGTTTTGTGTCATAGCTAAAAACAGTGCATCATTAGCTACTGATTTTTTTGTTTACTTACAGAATGGGGATTTCTTCTGTTTTTAATAATTTTATTGAGCACATATATGTAAAAGTATCCATTGTAAACGTTTGATGAATTTTAACAAATGTATACACCTATGGAACCACAATTGTTGTCTTTTCATCTACATTGTTATTAGGTGCTGTGGAGTCGGTGACCCTCATAGGGTTTTCAATGGCTGACTCTTTCGGGATTGCCTTGGGAGTGGATTGCCAGGCCCTTCTCCCATTTTTGGGGTGCTGGGACTTGAACTCGGGAACTCAGAGACTGCAGCGCAGCGCTCTACAACACTTAAAATTGTTGTCGGCATGTTTTCTCTGTATTAAATTCTAGTAGATTTATGAACTATAAAGTGTTATTTAATTATCACCTCAATTAAAATACTCAACAGTTTTATCACCTTAAAAAAAGGAGCATCTCAGTAAAAGATCAGGTAGTTTATCATAGATTTTTCTCAGTTTATTCATGTTATCACCGTAGGTAAACTTACAGTTATCATGGAGTGAAGGAGTGAGTGATATTTTGCCAAAAGTATCTGGTGGATTTCTCAAAGCAGACCATGTTGAAACTTTGCAAGTAGAGAAGAGAGAAGCACTTCTTAGGATAAAAGAGCAATGTAAAACGGGGTATGAAAAAAGATTTTACGTTTCGTTAAAAATATTGTTATTCTCCACCTGCCTAATGAGTATTTCTCTGGGATAGATATAAAGAAATAAAAGTTGCTTGTGGAAGTAATAGTAGGAGATGAGATCAAAGAGGTAGACATCCCATTAAGGATTTTGGATTTTGTCATCTGTAGAATTGAGGTACATATTGAACATATTTTAGGCAGAGTGTCAGTTTTCTACAAAGATTCTTGGGAAAGTTGTATGAACAATTGTAAATAGGCAGCTTCTGAAAAGTTGAATTAACAGTGTTTTGTTATATGTTAATGTTTCAGAAGCTGCCTCCATAGATTGCTTTCCCCGTATTAAGAATGCTAAAAACCCTTTTTTCCCCCCTACTTTCGTTTACCTCAGGAGTACTTGGGAAAATGTGCTTAATTTGCAAACACTCTGCCATTTTTATCTTCCAATAATGAAACATTTCTATATGTTAGACATTGGTTTCGTCTTTTTTTGGGGAGAAATAAGAGAGATAAATTGTAGATTTTCAAAATATAGAAATTGTAGATTTTATTAACTGTATATATCAGCATATTTTATAATCAAGAATGCAAATATTGTTCCTCTGCAAATGACTTTGAAATTCTTTAAAACTTTATCTCCTTGCTAAAGTAGGTAATCATATAGTGCTATAACTTAATAGTTATTCAGTTAAGTTACATACAAATTCTGAGAATAGGCTAATTTTACTATCTGTAGTGCATTTCTGCATGTTAAATTCAACTAGTGTGACTTGAAATACCTCTGTTGTATTAAAGTTTATGAAAAATTTTGGGGTACAAGACTGTCCTTAAGTCAGAGAGCTCTGTTGTCTCATGCTATCTCCTCTATAAAAGTGAATGTGGCTTTTTTTTTTTTTTTAAGTGTTTGGACTTTTCAGATCCTTCTATTTTGGTAAGCTTTTTAGGATTTTTAAAAAATTAACCCCCCCCCCCTTTTAAAGACAGATGTACACAGAAAAGTCTTGTTTCCTCTTTTTTCTTGTTCCTGTTTTCCTTCCTTACCTTTTTTGGTAAAAATTTCTTTTAGGTTTCCTAGGTTTCTTTTTTGGGCTGGGATTTAGCTCAGTTGGTAGAGCACCACTCTGCAGTCTCTGAGGTCCTGAGTTCAATTCCCAGCACCACAAAAATGGGAGAGGGATGTGGCAATCCACTCCAGAGGCAATCCCAAAACAATCAGCCATTGAAAACCCAATAGGGGTTGCTATGAGTTAGACATGACTCAACAGCACCTAATAACAACAACAGGTTTCTTTTTGTAAATATAAACATGTATATTATAATCTGGAATTCTTCCCATATCTAGGCAGAGATCTTTATTTTTACTGTGTGGTATTTCATTATGTGGATGTAGCATAAGTTAATCATTTGATTCTTCGTGAACACTGGGTTTTCCATCTTTTGGCTAAAATCCTAAATGGATGTTTGTAAATATAAATATATACATAATATTTTTTACTTGTACAAATGAATGTGTGGTTTAGATTCTGAGGACAAGAATCTTGCACATTTCCTTCTCTGTCTGTTGATATAACCTAGAAGTAATGATATCTCAATAATACTGAGCATACCTAAGCACCCAGTTATTAGTTTCTAATACCATTCTCCAATAAAAGAAACCAAGCCTCCTTGGAGAAAAGGCTGATTTCACAGATTAGGGCAGGCGATAAAAAATATAAGATGAACCTCAAGCAACTTTAGTGCTGGAATGTAAGGAATACTCAAACAAAAACCGTGAGTGGGCTGGGTCTAAATGACACACAATGAATTGAAAGAGCGCACACAGTGGCTACTACTCAAATAATTTGAGTAACAAAAATAAGACATTAATTCCTCACTCCTTAAATATGCTCTAAACAAACCAAACTTTTTTTTTTCTTTTTCCCTCCCTCTCCCTTTCCCTTTCCCTTTTTCTCTTTTCTTTTCTTTTCTTTTCTTTTCTTTTCTTTTCTTTTCTTTCTTTTGAGACAGGGTCTCACTTTGTAGCCCAGCATGGCCTGGAACTTGCTATCTAGACTAAGCTGGCCTCAGAGTCCTGTTGATTCCCCCACCTCAACCTTCCAAATGCTGAGATTACAGGTATACGTCCACACACTCGACAGAAAGTTAACTTCTTTGCAAAGAGAAGACTATGGGAAAATAGGAAAAACATAACTTGACATAGGAGACACTTGACAAATACCACTTCAGTCATGTGATCAAAGTTAGTATCAACAATTATGTGCCATGTGATGATGTTTGATGTGATAGAAATGGCACTTCACCTCTATGCTCATCCTCCTCCAAAATCAACCCCAGTTTAATCATGAGAAAAGCATCAGAAAAATCCCATTAGAGGGACATTCTGCAAAATACTTGAGGAGAAAGTCTCCTCAAGACTTTCAAGGTCACCAAAAACAGGGTAGTCAGAGACTGCCACAACCAAGAAGAACTTAGGAAGGCATGATTATTATGAGAAGATGTGGTGAAGTGCGTGGGATCCTGAAGCAGAAAGGGTACATTAGATAAAAACTAAGGAAATCTAAAGTATGGACTTTATTTAGTAATAAAGTATCAGTATTGGTTCATTAATTGTGACAAAGATCCAACACTGATAATGTAATATCTTAATAGCAGAAACTGGATGTGTAATACAGGGAAACTGTGTTGTGTGTTTGCATTTTTTCTGTAAATCTAGAACAATCCTAAAATTAAAAAAAAATATTTAAATGCCTCTATAATTCTGATGGGAGAAGGGCCTGGCAATCCACTCCCGAGGCAATCCCGAAATGATCAGCCATTGAAAACCCTGTGAGGGTCGCTATGAGTCGGGTACCAACTCGACTGGCACCTAACAACAACAACAACACAATAATTCTGATGCCTGCAGCTATAGCCCTGTGACATCCGATCCCGCTTGGGAGAAGGACCTGGCAACCCCCTCCCAAAAATCAATCTGCCATTGAAAACCCTATGAACAGCAGAGAAGCACTGACAATATTGTTTCCCCTGTTGTACAGAGGGTCGCTATGAGTCAGGTACTGACTCGGCGGCACCTAACAACAACAACATAATTCTGATATTGCCAAATTGCCCTTTTGTACTACTACCTGAATGTGCAAGAAGCTTGTTTTCCCAGAACCTGGCCAGCTGAATGTGTTGTAAGACTTGGAGTTTTGCCAGTTTGATAGATGAGAGCTGGCAGAATTCATGCTGTTGTGTTGCTCACTTTATCAATGATGCTGGGTAATTTTTTGTATGTTTAAGGGGAATTTTACTTTTTTCCCCCCTTCTGTGAACTCCCATGACCTTTTTCTTTTCTGTTAGGTCATTGGTCTTTTTCTTGGTTTCAAGGGTTCTCTACAGGGAGATTAGCCCTTTATATATGATGTGAGATGCAATGTTTTTTAGATTGTTTATGACTTTTTTATACAAAACTCTGTTTTCATGCACTTTTATATGGTGATATAATTTTCCCATTTATGATTTTGGAATATAGTTATGAAATGCTTCATCACAATGAGATTTTAGGAGACTTTATCCATATTTTCCTCCAGTACAAGTGGTTTCCTTTTCCACATTTAGACTTTACATTTTGAATACTTCAGTTCCTCCCAATCTTTGAGGCATTTTAAATGCCTAACCTTTTCTTTCAAATAACTCCTACATAAGGATGCCTGTGATCTGATAGGTCCTTTAAATGATTGCAGAGGTGTCCAATCTTTTGATTTCCCTGGACCACATGGAGTAAAGAGAAATTGTCTTGGGCCACATGTAAATTATATAATATAGTTCATTCATACACGTAACAAGGAAGTCAAGAAGATAACAAAAACACAATGCTAAAAGATCCTGTGGGGCTGCATTACTAGCTGTCCTGGGCCACATGCATATATATTTGCTCTTAGTGGATAAGAATTCTCAACATTCTGGAAAATATTTTAATCATTTCATTGTCTCAGTTGTGAATCATGGTTTATAAATGAATTTATAGTTATGAAAACGCCTTTAAAGTTTCTTTTCACAGTTAAATTATAGTATATTTCCAAGTTTTTTCTTTTGCTGATTATTACTATTTTGAATTATTTATACATTCAGTTTTTCTCCACCCTGTTTTTCATACTGTTTTTGGTTAGATTATTAAACTCATCTGTGATCTGTTTCTCATCTTCTTAGACCTCCGTGCTGATAAGGCCTCTTCGATATTGGTAATATATTTAGTATTTAGAAATTTAATGAGTAAGTCACTTAACTTTCATTAAGATACTGCATTCAGTTGTAGGGTGATGATTTATCATAACCTTTTAAGAAGGTATTCATATTTCTTTCCCATTGCTTGTGATGAATCTAGTATTGGTGAACTGAATTTTTAATAGACATTTGAGAAGTTATCTAGTAGTGCTGTGGAATGTTTGTACCTGGAAAATACCACCCAAAATGACCTGCTAAGTTTATTTCCTATAGTGGTAAAGGAGAGTGCCACACCTTTATAGAGTTAGAATTGGTGTGGAATTGGGAGGATGGTGCGGTGGTGGTGGTGGTGGTGGTGGTGGTGATGATGAAGAAAAGAATGGCAAAGTTGGAAGCGAAGCAAAGTTGGAGATTTCATTGAAAGTTTGGAGTCTGGTTTAAGATAGGCTGGGATTTAGCTCAGTTGGTAGAGCACTGTGCTGCAGTCTCTGAGGTCCTGAGTTCAATTCCCAGTACAGCAAAAATGGCAGAAGGACCTGGCAATCCACTCCTGAGACAATCCCGAAACAGTCAGCCATTGAAAACCTTATAAGGGTCGCTATGAGTCGGATACCGACTCGATGGCACCTAACAACAACAACAACAACAACAACAACAATCTCAATATAAATATAAAAGAATTAGGAGAGAGGTGATATAGAGTTTAGGATTAAGAAATCTGCAAGGCAAGGGTTTTGAGGTAAGATTTGTCAAAGAGTCTTGTAAAGTGAAAAATTATTTGCTGCTATTTATTGAAAAACTGAATGTTGGTTTGTATGAGATTTTTTGGAAGTTCCTGAAATGAACAGTGGTTATTTGAAACTCTTACTGGCCTGGCCAAGAGTTTCCTGGAATAGTAAAGTCATTTTTTGAAGACAGCTGACTAGTGATAGTTAATGTAGACTATAAACTCAGTGTAGACTGTCTCAGTTCTCATTCAAAACCACAATAAATTTGAAAATATCCTTATAAAATGTCTAATTCTTGGTCCCATTCTCAGAGTACATTCTCTTGGAGGGTGGTTTAACTGAATTTTTTTCCCTGAGGATTAAATCCAGGGCTTCAAACCCATGAAAAATTGGGTTCAGGTTCAGATGTGGTCATTTGTCTACATGTAGGATTAAAATTTTAAACCTGACTATGAACTGAACTTTACCCGTCTGTATTTTAACATATTGAACCTACATCTGAACTCAAAGCCAGACCCAATTTTTCACAGGTTGGAAGACATGAATGAGGCCTAACTTTATCAAGGAACCTAAGATACCCAAGTAGGCAGTTGGATATGAGTCTGTAGCTTAGTAAAGAGGTCAGGATCAGAGATAGAAATTTATTCTTGAATGCCTATGCCTAAGAAGGAAGAAAAATGAGAAGCAAAATCCTTGGGCTTTAAGAGTTTTATTACTTAATAGCCACGTGTGTGTGTGTGTGTGCGCGTGTGTGGTGTGCGTGCCTGTGTGTATGTGTATATATGTGGCCAGGGTTGAGGGAGGAGAGTCGAATAGACCTACAAAGAAGTGGTCAGATAGGTAGAAAGAAAACCAGGGTATTATTATAGGGAAGGAAAGTGCTTTTGACGATGATGAAGGGAGTGGTCACACCCGCATAAAATAGAGGAGAGGTGAAATTTTAGTTTATTTGAAGAAATTTCAACCTAAAGGTTTTTGTCTTTGATGTCAAGTGTGTGCTTGTGTGTATAAATGCACTGAGCTGTGCTAAATTGAGGAGGAGGTTGTCATGTAATTGTGGATAGTGGATATGATTCAAAATGGATATTGAATGTGGAAGCTCAGGCTCACCTGAGAGATACTGGAGGATTGTTGATCAATGTTAAGGTTCATTTAGATTTACTGATCAAAACTTGCTCTGTTGTGTCACTATTCAACTGCTCTGATGTGAAATGTGCAGATGTAGAGACAGGCTTAGGTAGATGAGGATTGGTATGGATAAGCATATACAGTCATTCCTCAGTCAGTAATGGTAGACACATTCCAATAAATGGGTTATTAGGAGGTTGTCATCCATTTGAGAGAGTTGTTCATTTCTTTCTCTAAAGAGGAAACTAAACAAGACTTTCTCAGTGTCACATTTATTTTTCTTGATGTCCAGATGAAGGAATTAGGATTTGAATCTAGGTTAGGTTTACTCTAAAACTTATTTTGAATTTCTGTTACACTGAGTGAACTCTCTATGTGCTGTAAAACTTTCCTCACTACTGCCAGGGATATATGTAATTAACATTTCACCACAGGTATTAATTAAATGTAGAAATATATTACTTCTCAGCCTTTGAGGATCAAGACTGAACAGGTAGTGAGTAATAATGCGGCAAAGAGAGAACCTAGGCTTCTATAGCCAATATTTCACTAACTAGAATTCATTTACTTCTATATAGAGAATTCAGACAGCCAGAAGTGTCCTGTTAATCAGAACTCTGGTTAATTCAACTATTAATGTTTTATATGGTTTTCTGTGTTCTCCTAGGAAACTTTTCATTGAAACGCGTATACATATTTCACCATCTTTTTTCTTTCTTTTAATCTATTCTAGTACTTTAATTTTCTAATTATAATATTATGAAGTTTGCTAAATAAGTGAAATTGATAAAACAAAATCCTCCAAATAAAAATGAAGACCCTGGGGGAAAAAACCCAAAGTTGTGGCTATAGAATTTAGTTAGGTACCAATTTTCTTCTTACTGTTGTGATTGAAATCTTATAACCTGGCTTTTATGATAGATCTTATAAAGAAAGTACAGTATAGTTGGTAATTGAGTTGTTATGCTTCCTCTGTTTTAGAATTGATATGTGAACAATATCAGATTTTCCACTTAGCAAGTAATGTGAAGGATTAGGGTGTCACCCCCAAAAGCCACCCCCAAAAGACAAAAAAGCATTTCACAAGAAAATGGTAGTTTTATAGTTTTTTTTCTTTATTTTTAATTCTTTTTTTTTTTTAAATTTTTTTTTTTTTTTTTTTTTTTTTTTTTTTTTTTGTGGTGCTGGGGGTTGATCCCAGGGCTTTGTGCTAGACACAAGCTCTACCTTTGAGCTACATTCCCAACCCTTTTAAATTTTTTTCAGTTTGAGACAGTGTCTTGCTAAGTTTTATAGGCTGCTTCTGTCCTTGAACCTGCCATCCTCCTGCCTCAGCCTCCCAAATCACTGGTATTATAGGTGTGTGCCACCAGGTCCAGCTTAGTTTTACAATTTTGAGGTCAGCTAATTCAGTCTTAGGAAGACTCTTTTGGTGGCCATTTCCAATACCTTTAGAGTATGAAGAGTCATCTTTTCCTTGATAGCCTTTCTTCTCCTCAAAGAAAAACATTACCAGAAGGTTGAAGAGTGCTGGCATTTTTAATATGCTGCCAAGTCTTCTACTGTTACTGAGGAAAGTCAGCCATTATCCAGTAGAATTTGTCTTAAAAAGGCCTTAATAAAGTATAAGCTTTTTAAAAAATGTAGCAAACCAGTCTTGTGCCATAAATTTATATAATGACAAAATAGTATGCTTAGTTGTCTATTTGAGACCTCTTGGAGACAAAGACTAGAAAGTTGCCTGCGTATACTTTACTATTTTTTTCTTTTAAAGACTATGAGAAAATTCATGTTTATATTGTGCCAAGTATGCGAAGAACATTCTCAGTGAAACCTACCTGAATATTTAGAGAGGAGGAGATTTTGTGAGAGTTGAACCTTAAAAGCATGTAAAAGACAATACACAGTATTACTTAATCATAATTGGAAAATGTGTCATGATACGGATTTAAATTATTTTTGAAGGAAATTAAAGTTTCATTCTCAGAGTAACTGTAAGAACATGGTTTTCTAAATGTATAAATATATTACTAAATTTTTTTCTGTTAAAATGGCATCCCCAAATGGTTTTAATTTCTTACTGTTGGAGTTAGGTAATTAAAAGGGCAAATGATTAACTAGACTTTGTGGGGTATCTTTACATCAGTGTGAACATCATGTGTCAGGTGAAGTCTTTTCAGCCTAGTAGATTGATGTACTTCAGTTCAATTTGAGGTAAGGTACTGCCATAGCAACTTTTATGCTAATTAGAGGATAAAGTATAGTTTAAATTCAGAAATATACAATGAGGAATAAAACAGTGTTGTTTTGTTTTTTGGACATGAGTGATATGATGGCGTATGGAAGGACACAAATATTTTATAAAAATGTTTCTATCCTGAAGGAGTTTATAGTTGTGAAACTCAGAGTTTTTATTTGCATAGCCTGCTTAATCTTGGTGGGTAAATCAATGTAGAAGACCAGATTTTAGATCTGAAGACTGGTTGAGAATAGCTTTAGAGCAATGGGTTTTCGGCCTTCTTGGCTTGATAACCTCTGATTATTCTTAAACATTTAATATACTCTTAATCATTTCCTTGGTGGTGTTTTTTTTTTGAGTCAGTGTTTCACTATATAGCTCATGCTGTAATCTTCCTGCCTTAGCCTCCTGTGTTGGGAATACAAGATGTGGGCCACCGTGCCCACCTCATTGTAAACATGTAAGAGCTTTTTATTTGAGTTATATCTGTGTGTATTTATTATATTAGAAATGAAAATAGAAATTTCAGATTATTCGAACTTATAATTTACTTAACCTTGTAATTTACTTAAAAATAACAAATGTTACAAGTTAACGAATATTTTAAAATGACAGATAACTATTTTTAAAGTAATATGAGAATAGAAGCATTGTTGTACATACTTGCAAAACTCCTTAATGTCTAGCTTACTTTAAAACGGCTAAATTTTCCCATCCCAGTGCACACTTTTACATTTTCATTTATTGCAGTATCCTATGCTATGTAGTCGCTGGAAAATTGTCGTACACTTGTGAGAGAAGTGTGAAAATGTGAAAAGGCAGATAACTTCTTAGTATTATTATAAAAATTGTTTGGGCCTCAGGACCCCCTGTAAATATTCGTAGCCCATATTTGCAGAACCTCTACTTTAGAGCAAATGAAATTGGATTCTAATCCTATTCTTGATCTCTCTGGATTGTATATTTTTATGGGCTATTTCTATCAAGCCATAGTAACCCACCAAATATTATTTCTGCTACCTACTTGCAGGTCCCCCACACGTCTGTCAGTTTGCCGCACTGTGGGGGCTTGCGTGCTGCGATGAGGCTGAGAGCTCTGCCACCGTAACCTCGGACATGAGCAAGGTTACCCATGGTGGACAGGTTTTCAGCTGAGCTTCCAGACTAAGACAGACTAGGGAGTAGGACCTGGCGAGCCATTTCCGAAACAACTAGCCATTGAAAACCCTAGGGATAGCAAAGAGACACTGTCAGATATAGTGCCGGAAAATGAGGCCTCCAGGTTGGAAGGCACTCAAAAGACTACTGGGGAAGAGTTGCCTCCTCCAAGTAGAGTCTACCCTGATCACGGAAATGGAGTAAAGCCCCAGGGTGCCCAACTTGCTGATGTGGCACAACTCAAAATGAGGAGAAACAACTGTAAACATCCATTAATAATTGGAACATGGAATGTACGTAGTATGAATCTAGGAAAATTAGAAATCGTTAAAAGAGAAGTGGAGCGCATAAACATTGACATTCTAGGCATCAGTGAGCTAAAATGGATCAGCATAGGCCATTTTAGGTCAGACAATCATATGGTCTACTATGCTGGGAATGACAAACTAAAGAGAAATGGAGTTCCATTCATCATCAAGAAAGACATTTCAAGATCTGTCATGAAATACAATGTTGTCAGTGATAGAATAATATCCATACGCCTACAAGGAAGTCCAGTTAATATGACTATTATTCAAATTTATGCACCCACCACTAAGGCCACAAATGAAGAAAGGGAAGACTTCTATCAGCTTCTGCAATCTGAAATAGATCAAGCATGCAATCAAGACATACTGATAATCACTGGTGACTGGAATGCAAAGGTTGGAAACAAGAAGGCTCAGGAGTTGGAAAATACAGTCTTGGTGACAGAAATGAAGCTGGAGATCGCATGATAGAATTTTGTCAAATCAATGACCTTTTCATTGCAAATACATTTTTTCAACATCATAATCTTAGACTATACACATGGACTTCACCAGATGGAACATACAGGAATCAAATTGACTACATATGTGGAAAGAGACGATGGAAAAGCTCTCTACAAAATGTCAAAACAAGACCAGGTGCTGACTGTGGATTAGACCATCAACTTCTCATTGGCCAGTTCAAACTGAAGCTGAAGAAAATTAGAACAAGTATACGAGAGCCA
>VMDO01038165.1:0-13712 GCA_007922755.1 Pedetes capensis
TATATATATATATATGAATGACAGTTGTTTTGTAGGTACCTAAAGTCAATCACTTGGCACAGACCTCCATGCCTACAAATTCTAGGCTGGGTTGATGAAGCTGAGTTAATTTCTAGACACCACTGAGCAGATCTCCATCATCTTAGTCTCTCTGGGTGAACAAAGAGCTGTGACACACATGTCTAATGATTTAGGATATAAAGCCTATGTGACATATGGAAGAAGGAATTTGAGATATCTTTGGGTTTTTCCTACACTGACTGCATCCATACACTGTTTGAACCCTTCCCACTGACAAACGCCTCAGTCCAGTGTGAAAATAGCCAGTTTGCATTGCGATTGTTTGAACACATCTCACTCCTAAACCTGCACAGGGAAGACAGCTATACCTAGAGAGCCAGCGGTCCCACAGCTTTCCCTAGTGCACCATGCTCCTTGATTCTCCACCCTGACATGTACTTCTTATTCTCTTCTCCACACTCTTGATTTGTTCTCCTTTAATTCTTGGGCCTCACCTGCCCACTAGCTGAGCAGCTCCACAGCTGCTTGGTTTTAGGAGAATTCACTCTCAGCCACAGTACTCAGTCCTTCTGTTTGCTGGGTTCCCTCTCTATTCTCTTAGCTGTTTCATTCAGGAGGACCCCCTGGCTTCCCTTCCTGCCTGATGATCCACTTCTGCTTCTGTTACTCTCTCTGTCAGTGTTCTTCCACGGCCCTTTAACCTATTCTTCCCAGTGCTTACTGCAATTTGCAGTGATGTGTTTATTTGTGTGAGTACTTGCTTAATGTTAGTGTCCTGGGCTGTATTTCAAGCTCTGGGAGGCCAGAACTCTATCTCTTACCCATCGTACTTCCAGGAACTACTACAGAGCCTTGTCCATGGGGGTGGGCTCATCACTCTGACGTATGCATGGGTAGATGGTCCATCGGGGTGGATTTCGGGGAGGCAGGGTGGTGCATGCTTGTCTGGTACATGAACTTGATTCCCAGTATTATCAATTAGTTTGGTGACTTGGAGCCAGAGGATTAGGCTCCCTGTGCCTCAGAGAAATGGTACAATATACATGATAGGGAGACTGTGTGAAAAACCAGGAAAATCCCTTTTTATTTTTGAGGTGCTTGAAGGTTGAACCCAGGACCTCACAAATACTTTGCAAATGCTCCAGTACTGGGCTGCACCCCCAGCCCAAGTTTTTTTTTTATATTTTGAGTCAGGGTCTTGCTAACTATGCAGGCTGCCTCTGGCCTCAAAGTTGCAATCCTCCAGCTTCCCAAGTTGCTGGGATCACAGGTATGCACAACTGTGCTCAGCCCCTGGGATAATCCATTTTAAAACACAACAGAGTGTGTCATTGTTGTTAGGTGCTATCGAGTTGGGTCTGACTCACAGTGAATAGAAAGAATAAAACACCCCCCAACAATGTGCCAGGTACATAGTCTTTTTATGTTTAAGCCCATTATTGCAGACACTGTGTCAAACCATCAAGTTGAGAGTCTTCTTTTCTTTTGTTGACCTGCTGCTCTCTCAAATGCAATGTCCTTTTCCAGGGATTGGTCCCTCCTGACTACATGGCCAGAACATATAACATGTAGTCAGTCTAGCCATCCTTGCTTCCAAGGAGCACTCTGGTTGCACTTCTTCCTGGACGGATCTGTTGGTTCTTTTGGCAGTCCATGGTATATTCAATATTTGTCTCCAGCACCATAATTCAAAAGTATCAATTATTCTCCTGTCTCCTCTACTCAATGTTCTGCTTTGACAAGCATATGATGTAACTGAAAATGCCATGGCATGAGTCAGGCACACCTTTGTCTTCAATGTGACATCTTTATTTGACATCATTGTGCTTCAGGACAGATCTTGAGATATCTTTTTTGATGAATGGTACCCCATCTCTCTCTAATCTATCATTCCCAGCATAGTAGTCCATATGATTATCTGATCCAAAATGGCCCATGCCAGTCCATTTCAGCTCATTAATGCCTAGAATGTCAATTTTTATGTGCTCCATTTTAGTTTTGACTTATAATTTTCCTAGAATCATAGTAGGTACATTCCATGTTCCAATTATTAATGGATGCCTACAGTTGCTCTTCCTCACTTTGAGTCATGCCACATCAGCAAATGGAGGTACCAGTGGCTTTACTCCTTTCTTATCATTAAGGTAGTCTCTGCTTTGAGGAGACAATGCTTCCCCCATTGTCTTTTGAGTGCCTTCCAACCTGGGGGACTCATTTTCCAGCACTATATCTGATACTGTTTCTCTGCTATTCATAAGGTTTTCTGTGGCTGATTGTTTTGGGAGTGGGTTAGCCATGTCCTTCTCCCTAGTCTGTCCAAGTCTGGAAGCTCAGCTGAAACTTGTCCACCATGGGTGACCCTGCTGGTATCTCTAACACTGATGGCATAGTTTCAGCATCAAAGCAACATGCAAACCCCCACAGTACGTGAAACTGACAGACACACAGGGGACAGAGTGCCTAGCAGATAATGAATTATCAAATGATAACTATGATAAAATGAAAGCATATTTTCCTGAGTATTTGGTTATATGTAGAGAGACATTAACTTGCAGTATGTTTTCTGTTTTTGCAATCAGCAAATTAGAACATATAGTAACTCCTTGTGTCAATGTAGAATTTAATTTCTTTTGTTATATTAACAATTGCGTTAAATAAATGTTGTTGATAAGCATAGAAACCTGAACTTTTGCCTCTCTAACACAGTGCTTTAAGACAAGTGAAATAATGCCACACTTCCTAAAAGGCTCACAATACTCTTGCTTTATGATTTAGCAGTTAAGGGAAGCCAGTGCATCTGGTGTGCTCAAATAAGAAAGAAAATTCTATTTGATTTTATTTGTTCATCCTAATAATCCTTGAGGAGAACTTCACTCTCCCCATTCAACAGATAAGAAAACCAGGCCTGGGCTGATTAAGTGAGGTGCCAGTTCAACTTAGCAGAGATTTATTGAATACCTGTGCAGGTCCAGGTGCACTGGAAGATAGGGGGAAAGGCCTGTGCCAGGCTCTCTGGAAGCCAGGGTCAGTGGAAAAAGCTGCACCCCTGCTGTCAGCAGTCATTGGGGTAACCCAGGACCTGCCCCCCACAACTGTTATGTGCCCTGGGGTGAGTGTTGTGTTCACTGAGGAAGTGAGGCTGAGGGTGTCAGCCTCCAGAAATAGGAATGAGAAAGACTTACAAGAAACATCTGATGTCACGGCCTAATAAAGAGCCTGCCACCCATGACAGCCAGTGCTAAAATGCTGAGGCTGTCCCATGGTCTCATTGGCACAGCATTAAAACTAATTGCCCTAGGCTCCTTGATTATTTGCAACCCAGCTGCCGCTTTAGCCACTTGAAAAATGAACCAGCCTCCCTGAGGGAGGTTTGCTTACAGGAAAAGGCACTGGTCCTGCTGAGGAGTCGCAGGCCTACTTACTGAACCCCAGCTTGGACGTGGCAGCTTGCTATAAGCTCTGGTTCCATTGCCTTCTTTACATAAGCATGAATTTTATTTATTTTTTATTGGGGATTTTTTTAGGAGTTAGTGTTCAAAATAATAGGTTTCCCTATGACATTTTTATGCATCGATCATTGCACATCATTCATTTCACTCTGCCATGATACTATCATGATACCCTTTCCTCTGGTCCTCTTCCCCTATGTCATCCCCTTTCTGCACTGAAGTTTATAAATACTTTTCTCCTTTGGAATTGAAGTCATGATAATGGCCAGGATGCCTTCGTGGCTGCCCACAGAGGAGAAGAGAGAGCTGAGCTGGCACTGCACCTGTGTCTCACCATGGGAAGTTTTCTGCGGGTTTTATTCTAAGCTAAATGGAGAGACAGGGAGGGCTCTAGGCAGTGGTAAGAAATGACTTCTTCCTAGACTCCAGGTACTTCAAGAAGCTGAAGATGGGTAGATATCAGCAGATGGTGTCCCACAGGTGGATTGGTTAATCCCTAAGGGCTTTTCAGCCAGAATCTGGGGAAGCAGTGGCATAAGCAAATGCTGAAGGAAGGTAGCAACAACAGTGGGGGCCACTGCACCTTGACCCTTTTAAACTGTCCTTTTAGGACACCATTGTAGATACTGAAGATCCAAGAAGACACTGTGAGGCAGCCCAAAAGAAAAGAAAAAAAAAAGCAGAAATATTATGAAGTTACTGAAAGAAACTAAGTTTCTGATCAGAAATGCGCTCAGTTTCTCTTATATAACCAAGATGATTTTACAGACTTGGGTTTGAAGGCTAGAGAGGGGAGGAAGTCAATGGTGGAACATAAAGAATAGAATTATTCATTTACTCATTTTTTTCCACATGAGTTGTGATGAGTAAATTTTGAGTAATAAAAATCAAAAGCCTTTGTCAGAGGGTCTGGGCATAAAAAGTGCCCCGGAAGTGTTACCCCATTGATGCTGACTCATGCATGGTGTTGAGGTGGGATGACACGGCTTCTCAGCACTTCCCTAGGGAGCAGCTGCTTCCGTGGGAGTTAGAACTTCCAGAGTTAGGTATCCTCAGTGTCCTCATCCCCCAGCTTCTCATGGCAGAGTGGAGATGGGCTGGGTGTTTGTGGAAATTTTCTCTTCTGTGGCAGCAGTGCAGTGCCAGGTACAACAAATGAGGAGGTGGGATGAAGAAGCGTCCATCAAATGAGGGGAGTGTTTCATTAGCGCAGGCAGAACCCGTCACCCTGCTGTTTTCTTGCTCTGGCTAAACTCCAGGCTGTAATAACATGCCATGGCCCCATAAATCCCCATGTGGATTTTGCAAGAGAAGAAATTGCTGCTTTTCCATGGTTCTCCACAAATGCATTCTCTTTGTGGTGCCTGGAATTAGTACTTGCAAGGAGGTGGGCATTTATGAAATGTTGCCAGACACCATCCATTAGGTGCCCTGTTGGGTCATTTAGCAGCTGTGGAAAAGCCCACTGCCAGAGTGAATGGGTGTCTTGTCTTAGGATCCACCTGATTTCTGTTGGTGGGATTTAGTTTAAAGATTGTATCTTTGTAGCTTGGGCATTAGAAATAGAAATATGCAATTTCCCAAGGAGGAAACCAGGATACCAAGGCATGTTAGTCAAAGGTGCCCATTTTCTGCCTTTTTAAACTTGATATTTCAAGACTTAAGAATGAAACACAGAGCATAGCATCTGGGTCATGCTGAGTCTTCCCTGCAAGAATTAATGGTGCTTCCATTCCAGTTGCTGGTAGATTGGTTAATATAAGCCTTTGGGGCTTGTTAGAAGGGATAAAGAGGATCCATCCATGTAAGTTCTGTTTGGATATAAAATTTCCAAAATGGTTTTCTGCCTCCTTGTGAGCATATTGATTTTGATCAATAGATATTAACAGCTACATTATTAATTAGAATAAGATAAGGCCGAATTTAAGACTTGGGTTGTACTAGAGCCAGTGAAGAAGTATCTTAGGTTGAAACCTCGAACATAAGAATAACATTAGAAGTCAAAGTGAGAAATTCAAATAATTCGTGGAGTTAATTATAACAGTTTGATTAAAAGTCACTGAGCCAGCTGGGTGTGCTGGTGCACACCTGTAATTCCAGCTCTTGGGAGGCTGAGGTAGGAGGACTGTGAATTTGAGGCCAGCCTGGACTACATAGGGAGACCCAGTCTCAAAAATATGAAAAAAGATACGACACCATTGCTAATATTTGGGTTTTATTAAATGTAACATGGTTACCTAAAATTGTGATATTAGGGAAAGTGGGTGATGGGTATATAGTAGCATATTATATTCTTTTCCTAGTTCTTCTATAAATCTAAAAGAGTTTCAATATAAATAGTTAATTAAAAAGAGCTATAACTTGGGAGGAGATGGTTCAGACATCTTGCAATTTTCAGGTCTTGCCCTGGAGACAATGTCCCCTATGCACACAGTTCAATATGGAGTGCTCTGGGAGGATAATGACAATGGCAATTCCTGTAAGCCCCAGCTATTAGCAGCAAATAACCCTTTGAGACAGGTGTAATTTGATTTCTGCTGTGTAAGTGAGGAAACTGAGGCTTCCAGCCAGGAAATATCTCCTTTAACAGTAATAGTCAAATCAGACTTTCAGGCCATGCTCCTTGGTGCCAGCAGCTGGTCTCAATCGGGGAGTCAGGAGGCATGCATTCTAATCAGGACCCTGCCATTTATTAACTGCGATCATGGCAGATTCCTAATCCTCTGAGCTTCTTCATTTCCTCATTTATAAATTGAGGATATCAGTTCTCATGACCCTGAAGTCTTCTTTCAGGTCTGAAATCCTCTAACCTGTTGAACTGTGTATAAGGTACCGCTTAAGTGAAACATTACCATTAAAACTTTTCTATCAGTTGGAATCCTTCTAAGACTTATGGAAAATAACCTTTTGATCCAAAAGGAGCTTATTTGATGAGCTCATTCACATTAATTTCTCTGAATAATCCCCCCATCTCCTTACTTCTAGTTAAACATGTACTAATCCTGGGAAGTATGAGGATTTGTAAGGGAATTTATTATGAATAATGTATTAAAATTTTTGGGTAGTAATTTTTCATGCATTTGTTTATTTGTAGGTCAGATGTTGGTGTGTGAGAGTAAAATCTCTATGACTTTATTAAATTTTGTATATGTTAATCAGAAAATGACTTTCTGAGTTGGAAGAAGGATGTACAACCCACTCCCAAAACAGTCAGCTATTGAAAACCCTATGAGGGTGGCTGTGTGTCGGACACAACTCAACAGGACCTAACAACAACAACAATCTTAACTTTGGTCTTGCTCACCTGAGTTCAAGTGTCATTTTAATAATCTATGAGCTTTCAGAAATTTCTGACAAAGCCAAATCTATATTAATCAACAAAGAATAATAAAAATTGAGATTTCTGAATGCTGAAAGAAATTTAACCATAGATGTAAAAATTTCACTACTACTTGATCATAACTCATGATATCATATGAAATAAAATAAGTAGACAAAAAAGAACCATATACATTTTCTAGAAAGATCATTCCCTGGCATACAGTACAAAATTATTTTTACATGCTTTTTAGTAAGTTTCTTTGTAAGATCTTAATGGTAGTTATGGTGCTTCAATACATTGGTACATGCCCACATGCACAGACACCCAAATTAATGTCAGTTCTATTCTTAACCAAAAAACAAAAAGCAAATAAGCAGTTATCCAACTGAGTGGAATAAAATTGAAAAGGAATATAATTGTCCTTTTTCTAAATGCCATTATATCCAGTAAAAAGAGGGGCAATAAATGCATAAGATACATAACCATTTGTATGTTTTAATACACAGATTAAATTGATGACTTTATATATGATTAGGTTCATGCATAGAAGCATTTTTTATTCCTCCCATTTCAGTGCCATTTTGACTAATTCTGATGAAGAAAAAACAGCGAAATCCTAAAATTCCCCAAGCCACATTAAATATCTAAATTTTCTTCTTTTACATTAGAATAATGAAGTGAAAACTTCTTTATAGTTAACTTGACCTTTAATCTTTATTCCTTTGACAGGAAATTTTAAAAAGCAGTCTGTAGTTTTTTTTAATGATGACCAATCATATGGAAAATTAAGTCCTTTTTATTGCACCTGCAATTACTAATTACTTGACTTTACAAAGTCAGGAAACTTTGTGGAGTCCCAGTATTTTTATGCACACTATGAGTCTAAATAGTCTTGCTGAATCAGGGGGTTGCAAAGCACATTGTAAACTATACAGACCCATGTTGTAGCAGTTAAAACTGTTCAGTCTTTCAATGTTATTTGTGTGAATATTATGTGTAAATGAAAGAATATTCAAATAATATCCTCATCCTCCATGCCTCCCACATAGGTCATAATCAACTGATGATTTTGACTGGTATTTCTACCCTCTGCAGATTTGTTTTATCTAAGCCCTTGTCCTTCCTTCATACTTCCATCATCATTTCTCTCCTGAACTAATACAACAGACCCCACAGTTTCCCCTTTCAGTCTTACTTCTAAATGGCCACTGAAATGCTTAGTTCTAGGTCAAATCTGATTATGCCATTGCTGTCCACTTTCATACCTGTCCATCAAATCCTAGCTATTTAAAACACTTCTAGGACATGACCTTGTGAATAATAATCCAAATGTATGTATAGGGGACATAGGGTATTTCATTTATTTTTCTTCCATCTTCAGAGTTTTCATCATGGATCCTTAAATGGTACATATGGGATTTGCATTTGCCTCTCTAAATTGCATATAGTACCCTCCTTTCAAGGGGTTCCTCCATTTTTTAATTTAAAAGAATTTTTATTAGCACATATTAAATGTACAAAGTAAGGGGTTTCATTGTTAGATGGGATCTACTCAGGTATGAATCATACTGACATTTTGTACAACAGAATGAAACACTTCCTGACACGGTGCCAGGCACACAATCTTTTTTATGTGGAAGCCTTTTGTTACAGACACTGTGTTAATTCATCTAGTTAAGGGTCTTACTTTTTTTCATTGACCTGCCACTCTCCCAAATATGATGTCCTTCTCCAAGTATTGGTCCCTCCTGACAACATGGCCAAAATACATAAGATGTAGCCTAGCTATCATTGCTTCTAAGGAACACTCTGGTTGCACTTCTAAGATGGATCTGTTGGTTTTTTTGGCAGTCCATAGTGTATTCAATATTTGTCTCCAGCACCATAATTCAAAAGCATCAGTTCTTCTCCTGTCTTCCTTATTCAACATCCAGTTTTCACAAGTATATGATGTGACTGAAAATACCATGGCATGAGTCAGGCACACCTTCATCTTCAATGTGACATTTTTACTTTTCAATATATTTTAAAGGAATCTTTTATAACAACTTTTCCCAATGCAGTGTGTCTATTGATTTCTTGACTGCTGCTTGCATGAGTGTTGATTATAGAACCAAGTAAAACAAAATCTTGGACTACCTCAAACTTTTCTCCATTTGTCATGAAGTTACATACTGACCCAGTTGTCAGGATTTTTGTTTTACTAATGTTGAGGTGCAATCCATACTGAAGGCTCTGTTCTTTGATTTTCATCAGTAGATGTTTCAAATCCTTTTCATCTGCATAAAGCAAGTTGTTAATGAGTCTTTCTCCAATCAAGATGCTATCTTCTTCTTCACAAAGTCCACCTTTTGCTCAGCATAGAGATTGAAGAGTTATGGAGAAAGAATACAGCCCCGACACACACCTTTCCTGAGTTTAAATTAGGGAATATTTCCTTTTCCTATTTGAATGACTGCCTCCTGGTCCATGTACACATTCCTCATGAGTACAATTAAGTGCTCTGGTATTCCCATTCTTTGCAATGTTATCCATAATTTATTCTGATCTACACATTCAAATACTTTTGCATAGTCAACAAACCATAGGTAGACACCTTTCTGAAATTCTCTGCTTTTGGCCAATATCCATCTGGCATCAGCAGTGATGTCCCTGGTTCTATACCCTCTTCTAAATCCAACTCAGCTTTCCGGCAGTTCCCTGTTTATGTACTGCTGCAGTCGCTCTAGTATGATATTTAGCAAAATTTTACATGCATGTGATATTAATGACATTTTTTGATAATTTCCACATTCAGTTGGATCCCCTTTCTTGGGAATAGGCAAAAATATGGACCTCTTCCAGTCAGTTGGCTAGGTAGCTCTTTTTCAAATCTCATAGCATAGACAAGTGAGCATCTCTAGTACTGCATCTATTTGTTGAAACATCGTTATTGGTATTCCATCAATTCCTGAAGCCTTGTGTTTTGGCAGTGCCTTCAAAGCAGCTTCCATGTTGTCCATCCATACCACCTGCTCCTGATCATATCCAAGCTCTTGAAGTGATTGATCACCCACCAATTCTTTTTGGTATTTTGACTCTGCATATTCCTACCATCTTCTTTTGACGTTTCCTATATCATTTAATATTTTCCCTATAGATTTCTTCACTATTGCCCCTCAGGGCTTGAAGTGTTTTCTTCAGTTCTCAAGCATGACAGAAACAGAGCATGTTCTTCTCTCTTGGTTTTCTATCTCCAGCTCTTTGATTTTGTCTTCATGAGATGCCATACAAAATCTCTTTTTTAGCTCTTTAACTTTATTATGTCTTCCTTTTACTTGAGCTTCTGAACATTCAAGGATGAGTTTCAGAGTCTAGTTTGACATGTAATTTGGTGTTTTCTTTTTTTTCCTATCTTTTTAATAACTTATTGCTTTCCTCCTGAATGATGTCTTTGATGTCATGCCACAACTTGTCTGGTCTTCAATAATTAGTGTCTAATATATCAAATATGTTCTGGAAATAGACTCTGAACTTGGGTGTGATATACTCAAGATCATACCTTGGCTTTCGTACACTGAATCAACTTTTCTTCAGGGTCAGTTTGAACATGTATGTGAGCAATTGATGGTCTAATCCACAATCAGCACCTTGCCTTGTTCTTAGTTCTAATGTTGAGATTTACTAACATCTCTTTGGATAAATGTAGTCAATTTGGTTCCTGTATTGAATTCCATGTGTATAGTCACCATTTATGTTGGTGAAAAATGTATTTGCAATTAAAAAGTGATTGGTCTGACATAATTCTATCATGCGATATCTAGCATCATTTCTGTCACCAAGGCCATATTTTCCAACTTCTGAGCCTTCTTCTGTGTTTCTAACTTTTGCATTCCAATGACCAATAATTATCAGTATATCCTAATTGCATGTTTGATCTATTTTGTATTGCAGAAGCTGGTAAAAATCTTCCCTATCTTCATTTTGTGACCTTAGTGGTGAGTGCATAAATTTAAATAATAGTCATATTAACTGGCCTTCCTTGTAGGCACATGGATATTATTCTATCACTGACAGCATTTTACTTCAGGACTGATCTTGAGGTAACTTTTCTGATGATGCATGCAACCCCATTTCTCTTTAAGTTGTGATTTCAGCATAAGTAGACCATATGATTACCTGGTTCAAAATGTCTAATAGCAGTCTACTTTAGCTCAATGATACCCAGAATGTTGATATTTATGCATTCCATTTCACTTTTAATGATTTATAATTTTCCTAGATTCATACCATGTACATTCCATGTTCCAATTATTAATGGATATTTACAGTTATTTCTCCTCATTTTCAGTCATGACACATCAGCAAAAGGAGGTCCCAGAGGCTTTAATCCATTTCCATCATTAAAGTAAACTCTACTTTGAGGGGACAACTCTTCTCTAGTTGTTTCGTGAATTACCTCTAACCTGGGGGATGGGGCTGATTTTCCAGCTCTATATCTGACAGTGCTTCTCTGCTATTCACAGGGTTTTCAATGGCTAATTGTTTCAGGAGTGGGCAGACTGGTCCTTTTCCCTAGTCAGTCTGGAAGCTCAACTGAAACCTGCCCACCATGGGTGGCCCTGCTGGTATCTATAATACAGCTGGCATAGTTTTCAGCATCACAGAAACATGCAAACCCCCACAGTCCAGCATACTGGTAGACTGTATGTATAGGTACTGCCATACCACCCTAGCATCCGATCCCATCTGATCTCAGAAGTAAAGGAAGGTCAGACCTGGTTAGTCTTTGGATGGGAGACTACCTGAGAATACTGTATGCTGTAGGCTTGGTAGAAGGACTCGGCAACCCACTCCTAAACCAACCATGAAAACTCTATGAATAGCAGGAGAAGCATTGACAATAGTGCCTGGCATAGTGTCAGGTTGTGTTTCATTTGTTGTACATAGGGTTGCTATTTTTCAGTTCTGACTCTACGGTTCGTGTGTGTGTGTGTGTGTGTGTGTGTGTGTGTGTGTGTGTGTACAATATATATATATATATATATATATATATATATATATATGGTACTTTGAGCATATTGACCCTTTTCATTACTCTTTATCATTTCCCTCTTCCTCCCCATTTTCCTCTTCCTCATCTGTTGTTATTGTTGTTGTTAGGTGCCCTTGAGTTGGTAATCCAACTCATAGCAACCCTCATAGGGTTTTCAATGGCAGATTGTTTCAGAATTGCCTTGGGAGTGGGTTGCCACATCCTCTCCCATTTTTGCGGTGCTGGGAATTGAACTCAGGACCTCAGAGACTGCAGAGCAGTGCTCTACCAACTGAGCTAAATCCCAGCCCCATTGTTATTGTTAGTTGCTTCAATTCGGTATCTGACTCATAAGGATCCTATGTACAACAGACAAAACACTATTGTCAGTGCCTCTCTGCTATTCATAGGATTTTAAATGGTGGGTTGTTTTGGGGGGTCCTTTTCCCACCTTCCTCATCTAACTCCCCAATATTTCCTCTTTCAGTTTCAAGTCCTTTTTGTTTGTTGGTTGTCGGTTTTCATTTTGTTCTGATCTAAGAGTTTTCTGATGGAGACGTAGATTGCTTTATCAGTGTCCATTTGCTCCTCAAGATTCTGTTCTTCTGTGCTTCCAAAGCATCCAAAGATGATAGTGATCAGAATGCTCTTGTTATTAGGTCAATTTTTGGTTTTACTGACTAAAACTATAAGTTTCTGAAGGTCAGAAACAGTGTCTTACTTATTTTTATAGCTATATTATCTGGCACAATGCTATCACAAAACAGGCTATGAAAAATTGCTTGATGATAGGATGCATATTTGATGATGAATGCAACCCCATTTCTCTTTAGTTTATCATTCCCAGCATAGTAGACCATATGACTGTCTGACTCAAAATGGCCTACGCCGGTCCATTTTAGCTCACCGATGCCTAGAATGTCAAGGTTTATGCGATCCATTTCTCTTTTAACAATTTCTAACTTGCCTAGATTCATACTACGTACATTCCATGTTCCAATTATTAATGGATGTTTACAGTTGTTTCTCCTCATTTTGAGTCGGAAATAGATCAAACATGCAATCAAGACATACTGATAATCACTGGTGACTGGAATGCAAAGATGGGAAACAAAGAAGAAGGCCCAGTAGTTGGAAAATATGGTCTTGGTGACAGAAATGAAGCTGGAGATCGCATGATAGAATTTTGTCAGACCAATGACCTTTTCATTGCAAATACATTTTTTCAACATCATAAACGGAGACTATACACATGGACTTCACCAGATGGAACATACAGAAATCAAATTGACTACATATGTGTAAAGAGACGATGGAAAAGCTCTGTACAAAATGTCAAAACAAGACCAGGTGCTGACTGTGGATCAGACCACCAACTACTCATATGCAAGTTCAAACTGAAGCTGAAGAAAATTAGAACAAGTATACGAGAGCCACGGTATGATCTTGAGTATATCCCACCTGAGTTCAGAGACCACCTCAAAAATAGGTTTAATGCATTAGACACAAATGACAGGAGACCAAAAGAGTTGTGGCACGACATAAAAGATATCATTCAAGAAGGAAGCAAAAAGTTCTTAAAAAGACAAGAAAAGAAGAAAAGGCCAAATTACATGTCCAAAGAGACACTGGACCTTGCCCTTGAACGTCGAGCAGCTAAAGCAAAAGGAAGACATGATGAAGTTAAGGAACTAAACAGAAGATTTCAAAAGGCAGCTCAAAAAGACAAAAACAAATATTATAATGACATGTGCAAGGAGCTGGAGGCAGAAAACCAAAAGGGAAGAACACGCTCTGTGTTTCTCAAGCTTAAGGAAGTGAAGAAAAAATTCAAGCCTCGAGTGGCAGTAGTGAAAGATTCTACAGGGAAAATATTAAATGATGCAGGAAACATCAAAAGAAGATG
>VMDO01038166.1:0-13699 GCA_007922755.1 Pedetes capensis
AACAACAACAACAACAACAACAACAAGACTCAGAAAGGTTACATAACTTTCCACATGCCACAAAGGAATTCCAGGGAAGTGTTGTTATTGTTGTTAGGTGCCGTCCAATCAGTGTCTAACTCATAATGACCCTCTGTACAACACATGAAACACTATTGTTGTGCTTATCTGCTGTTCATAGGGTTTTCCATGGCTGATTGATTTTTGAGAGTGGGTTACCAGGTCCTTCTCCCAAGCCTACAGCACCTGGTGTTCCCAGGTGGTCTCCAATCCAAGTACTAACCAAGCCCAACCCTGCATAGCTTCTGAGATCTGACAGGATTGGATGCCACAGTGATATGGGTGCAGGCAGGGAATTATCAGCAATTGTTAATATTTTTGAGCATTTTACATATGTTATATAAGTTAACCCTTCCAAAGTCCTATTAGGTGAGTTCAATCATGACTCATCTAAGAAAATGCACAAAGACACTAAGTAACTTGCCCAAGGCCTCACAACTCAGAAATGAGAGAGGTGAGATTCCATATTCTAAATCCTTTTGATTCCAAAGCCTATTTTTCCCCAACTCCTCATTTCCTCCCTTCATACTTCTCAAAACCTAATTCCCCTCAAATTTCATCAGTCACATTTATCAATGAAATAAACTCCTGTAAGTAAAAACTATGAAGAATTTATCCTCCTCCTGGAATTTCCCTTGATGATTCAAAATTATGGAGTAGAATTTTTCAAATGACTTTATCATCTCTATGACAAACTCTTTCATAGCCTCTTTGGCTGTATTTATATACTGAAAGAAAATTAAAAAAAAAAAAAAAAAAACTGACACTGAAAATCCCATCATGATTTTTCAGAGCTAAGGATATTCATCATCCCACCCTCCCCCTGGTGTATCTTGACTCCCGCCATTTTGAGAGCAAGTTTTCTTCCAAGCCCTGCACTGTGAGCTATCTTGGGCATTCATTGTGTCTCTCCATGCATTATTCATTAATGAGGGAACTTGAGGAAAAAGCTCTGGGCTTCCATTTGCCCACTCCCTCACTGTGGAGTCCCAGTGTTCACAGGCCGGTTTTAACATTATGTGATGATGAAAACAGAAGTGGTTACGACCTGGCCTCTTCCCCTTCCCATCCTGGAGCTATCAGAGCTACACTAAGAGGAGACTTGCAGCCTGTGGACTCCCAGACTGAACAAGCAAAATCCTAGTAGAGTGACAGGGGAGGGAGGCCCACAATACTCTAATTTGCATGAAAAAAGACCGAGATGGTTGGCTGCTGAGAGCTTGGCTTGAAGCCAAGGGAATCTCCAGTGCTTGGAGGGAAGAGAGGAAAGAGGCAGAGTATAACTGAAACTCCCCAGTATTTGAGAGTGAAGTTGACTGGGGCCCCAGACCCACCACACGTCTCAAAACCACTGAGCCACCAGCATGGCTCAAGGCTCAGTGATGTCATTCTTATTCAGCCAGCTTATACTTTCAGCCCTCAGAGGCTGCCTGGGCTGTGTTGAAGCTGTCTGAGGTGTTTTGAGCTCCCAGAATGTGTATCAGAGAATGAGCCACACAGATCAGTTTGTGTTTGCAGTTGGACCTGTACTGAATTTTCCTTTAACTCACCTTCCAACACATAAAAACCTGTACAAGATTTAACCTGCATGTATGTGTACCCACCCTTGCATATGTCATGCATGTGTAAAAGAAAGCACAGCCATTGCCTAGATCCTCAAAAATCTGTCTCACTTTTGGGGCACACTGAATGAGGAAATGAAATTGTGCCAAGAGAAGGAAATGAATCTGAAGAAACAACTCCTGTATTGTTTTTCAGGTTTTATATTGAGAGCATATCCTTTTTGAAGGACAAAACCACAGTGGAGCTGTTTTTCCTGAACGCAAAGGCCTGTGTGCACAAGGTAAGCCTCTGTGTTTGTCATGTTCATTGAATACCTCCATGAGGACTGGATTGCAGTGAGAAATGGGCTTGCCTATATTTTCCCATTTAGGCTAAGAAAAGAGTCCACAGTCTGTCCCCTTGATATTTCCTACCCCACTCCACCCAACCCCAAAATGGCAGCTCTTCTCAAATTCTGAGTAGTAAGCACACCCGTGGAAGAGGTATCATACCAACACACAATCACCCATGCTTTTCAGTTTTGATTATTCCAGTCTTTTTGCATTTCCACATGAATTTTAGAATTAGCCTGTTGATTTCTAGAAAAAAATTGCTGGGATTTTTATTAGCATTGCACTGAATCCATAGATGGATATAGAGAGAATAGATGGCTTAACCATTATCAGATCCATTAACAAGGTAGATATCTGCATTTATTTAGATCTGTTTTCATTTCCTTCAACAGTGCTTCATGGTTTTTAGTGTACAGGTCTTGTGTCAAATTTTCTCTAAGTAGTCCTTATTATTTGATATTGTTGTAAATTGTATCTATCTCAATTTCTGAATGTTTATTGCTAACATATAGCAACACAATTGCTTTTTATATATCAGTCTTGTATCCTGTAACCTGGCTAAACTCATTACTTCCAGTAATTTTTTTTAGAGATTCCATAAGATTTTCTTTATAGATGATCATGTTACTCTGCTAATAAAGTTAGCTTTTCTTTTTCCATTTCAATCTGCATGACATTCACTCATTTACTTATTCATTCATTATTTTGTCTAACTGCACTGGGTAGAAACTCTAGTACAATGTTGAGTAGAAGTGCTGAGAAGAGATATTCTTGCCCCACTTCTGAGCTTAGGAACAAAACATTCAGTTTTTATCCTGAAGTATGATGTTAGCTGTAGGTTTGATCATATGGTATGTATGCCTTTTAAAATTTGCCAATAATGCGATTTATATTAATTTTTGAATGTTAAACCAACCCTGTATTCCTGCAGTAACCTTTATTTGATCATAGTGTATTATGTTTTTAATGTAGAATTGCATTCTATTTGCTGAAATGTTTAGAATTTTCATATTTAGTCAAATGTGTTGATACATGCCTATACTCCCAGCACTCAGGAGGCCAAGGCAGGAAAATTGCCAGACTGTGCTACATAGCAAGACCCTGTATTTAAAACAAACAAACACACAAAAACAGAATTTGCAGATCTATGTTCACATAGGATTGTTGTTGTTAGGTGCCAGTTGAGTCATATATGACTCATAGTGACCCTCATAGGGTTTTCAATTGTTTCAGAAGTGCCTCTGGAGTGGGTTGCCATGTCCTTCTCCCATCATATAGGAAGGATATTGGCCTGCAGTATACTTTTTTCTTGTGAAGATGTTGTCTGTGTTAGGTATCAAAGTAATATTGTCTTTGTAGAATGAGTTGGAAAGTATTCTTTTCTTTCAGGTTTTAGAAGAAGAGTTTGTGAAGAATTGATATTGTTTCTTTACTAAATATTTGGTAGAATTCAGCAGCCAAACCATCCCTACTTGGAAATTTTTTGGTGGGGAGGTTTTAACTACAAATTCAATTTTGTTAATAGATATAAAGTGATTCAGGAATCTCTTATCTTCTTGAGTGAGCTCCAGTAATTTGTGCTTTCCTAAGAAGTCATCAATTTTATCTAAGTTGTCAAATTTCTAAGCATATACACAGTATTTCCCTATTATCCTTTCCATAGCTACAGAATCAATAGTGATGTTAATTTTTGCACTCCTGTTAGTAACAATTGTCACTTTCTAACTTTTTTTTCCCCAATCAGTCTGGCTAGATATTTATCAATTGTTGGACTTCTTGAAGAACCAGTTTATGGTTTCAGTGGATTTCTCTCCTGTTTTTCCACTTTCTCTTTCATTAATTTCTACTGTGATACTTATTTTCTTCTCCTTCCTTTGTTTTTAATTTTCTTTTCCTCTCTTAGTTCTTTAAGATGGGAGCCAACATCACTAATTAGATGTTTCTTTTCTAATATCCACCTTTAATACTATAAAATTTCCCCTGAAGTACTGATTTAGTAATATTCCATAAATTCTGATGTTATATTTTCTGCTTTCATATACATCAAAATATTTTCAAATTTCCTTTTTTATTTATCTTTATTAATCCATAGTTATTTAGAAGAGTACAGTTTGGTTTCCAAATATTCAGGGATTTTTTTTTATGATCTTACTATTATTTCTAATTTAATTCCATTGTAACCAGAGAACACACTTTGTATGAATTGAATCCTTTAACATTTGCTCACTGAGAGTTGCTTTATAGCCTGGAATATGCTCCATCTTAGTAAATGGTCCATGTGTACTTGCAAAGACTGTGTGTTCTGTTGATGGAATGTTCTGTAAGTGTCAATTAGGTCCACTTGGTAGTTGTTCAAGTTCACTCTCTTGTTGATTGTATGTTGGCTCATTGTATCAGTTATTGAGAGGGGTTTTATAATCTCTATTACTGTGGAATTTTTAATTTCTGTTTGATGTTGCTTCAGTTTTTTCCTCATTTGAAACTCTGTTATTAGAGCATAAACATTTGAAGGTCTTCTTGACCTTCATAAACATTTGTCTTCTTGATTAATTGACCCCTTTATTATTATAAAATGATCTGTTTTATCTTAGTAATATTCTTTATTTTGAAATCTTTTTTGTTTGATGTTAACATAGCCACTTTAAGTCTCTTTTGATTGGTATTAGCATGTTATATCTTTTTAGATTTAGCCTATTTGTGTCTGTATGTTATAAGTACCTTTGTAGGTAGGTACCACATAATTACATCTTTGGTTTTTGTTTGTTGTTTGTTTGTCTGAGACAAGGTCTCACTGTGTAGCCCAGGCTTTCCTGGAACTCACTATATGTCTTAGGCTGGCCTTAAAATTGCATTAATCCTCCAGTCTCAGCCTCCAAATCCTGGGATTACAGGCATGTACTACTACACCCAGCTTGGAGGATTATGCTTTCTCTTTTAACTGAGGTATTCACACTACTTACATTTTATATGATTATTGACATAATTAAGTTTGTCACCTTCTTCTTTTTCTATTTGTCCCATCTGCTCTTTATTCCATTTTTAAATCTTTTTTTCTGCCTTCTCTTGGATTTATTGAGTATTTTATGATTTCATCTGACCCCCTTTGTTGGATTATTAGGTATGATTCTTTGTTTTATTTCCATGGTTGCTGTATGGTTTATAATATACATCTTTAACCTAACAAATATACCTCTAAATGATATTATACCACTTCACATATAGTATAAGAACCTTAAGCAGGGTGCAGTGGTGCATGCCTCTAATCCCAGCGGCTGGGGAGGCCGAGGCAGGAGGATGGCAAGTTCAAGACCAGAGGCAGTCTGCATAATTTAGTGAAACCCTGTCTCAAAAAGTAAAAAAAAAAGGGGGGCTGGAGGTGGCAGCTCAGTTGTCCAGCACTTGCAAAGCATGCAAGTACGAGGCCCTGGGTTCAACCCTCAGTACCACAAAAAATGAAAAAAAGAACCTTATAATAATATACTTCAATTTTTTCCTTTCATAATGTTTATGTCATGCATGTTACATTTGACATTATCTTTGTGTAAATTTTTGATTACTTTTAAAAACAGTAATTAACAAAAAAAGGTACATATTTACCCATGTGATTACCATTTCTGTTCACTTCATTCCTTTGGGTAGATCAGAATTTCTGTCTGCTTTAATTTTCCTTCTCCCTGAAGGACTTCTGTTACTATTTCTCAGAATATGAGCTGGCTGGTGATTCAATTTTCAGCTTGTGTCTAAAATATCTTTATTTTCCTTTGCTTTTGAAAGATATTTCACAAGATAGAAAGTTGCATGTTGGCAGTTTTTCTTTCACTTCTGTAAAGGTGTTGTTGTCACTATTCATTATCTTCTTGCTTACATTGTTTCTGATGAGAAGTTAGCTGTCATCCTTGTCTTTGTGCTTCTGTATGTAATGTGTCCTTTTTCTGGCTGCTTTTCAAATTTTCTCTTTATTACTGCATTGAGCAATTTGATTATGAGGTGCTTTGGTATAGCTTCATGTTTTTCATGACTTACATTCATTGAGTGTCTTGAACTTTTAGGTTTATAATTTACATTAAATTTGGAAAATCTTCAGCTACTATATGTCTTTGTTGTTTTTGTTTTGTTTTTCTCACTCTGCAGCTAAAGCTGGCCTAGAATTTACTACATAGCCCAGGTTATCCTTGAAATCACAGTAATCCTCCTACTTCAGCCTCTCTAGTGCTGCAATTACACATATGTGCTACCATGCCTAGATCAGCCACTATATTTTAAAATATTTTTTCTGCAACCCAATCTACATTAATCTCATCCAATAATTGGAATTTTGGAGAGATTTTATTTGAATTTTTTATTGTACATGAGTACTTAACTTTAGGCCGTATAAAATATAATTATAATAATCATTTTAATATCCCTGTCTATGTCAGTTCTGGGTATGTTTGATTGATTTCTTTTTTCCTTTACTATGGGTCATGTTTTCCAGCCTATTTCCATACCTGGTAATATTTGATTAGATGCAAGATACTATTAACTTTATATTTTTGAATGCTGCATATTTTTATATTTCCATAAATATTCTTGATATTAGTTTTGGGATGCAGTTTAGTTACTTGGGTATAGTTTAATTTTTTTTTTCAGGTCATGCTTTTAGAATTTGTTATACTGGCCCAGAGCAGTGCTCATCCTACTGTCAAGCTAGTTACTCCCCATTACTGAGGCAAGACTTTCCTGAATACTCATGAATTATAACTTTTTCAGTTTGGCTAATGGGAAGAGGCACCCTTTCCAGCCCTGCATGAGGACGAAACATTCTTCCCTCCCATACCTTCAAGTGGTTCTCCGACATTGGGTAGACTTCTTCCATGCGTAGAAGGATGGGTCCTCTGCTGAATTGTCAAAGGAAACATTCTACAAATCATCAGGGTTCTCTGTACAGTTGTCTTTCCTTTGGCACTCTGTTCTGCAAGTGCTATTCGTTTTGATCTCCTCAATCTCTTAGCTCCATTTCCTTCACTCAGGAGTCCACTGCGTTTCCCCCTCCATAGCCTGGAGCCCTCTTGTAACAGTAAGTTACAAGGGGGCAAGAGTGGGGCTCCCTTTGTTTAAGGTTCACTGTCCTGTATGGCTAGATATTCAATGTCTTGAAAACTGTTGTTTTATATTCTATCTAGTGTTTCAATATTTGTTTTCAGATGAAAGAGTACATTCAATCTCTGTTACTCCATCTTGGCCAAAAGTGGAACTATTAAAGCAGAATGTTCTGACTAATTCTATAGGGAAAGTAAAATATCCCCAAGCATCAAAGACTTTACTATAGGCTCTCTTTTGAGATTTGGGTTTCTCTAAGAACTCCATGGCTGACTGATGTGTAAACACCGATACAGCAAACACAGCACTTACTGAGTCAGGGAAACATTTCATAAACCACAGTTGGCCATCCTTTCCTATGTGGAAGAATACAATTACCCCTTGTGATATTTTTCACTGTGCAGCTGGCCATGGTCCAGTGAAATAGTCTTCTTGTTTACTTGCTCTTGTTGCTAATACAAAGAAAGTTAGCACACAAATTTTTATATTATGATATTTCTTGTATAGTTCTGTATGCTAATATTTGTTTTCTGGAAGAAGTAATGAAAAGCAGAATTCTTTTAAATTCTACTCCATTGTGTGAATGTTACATTCTAAATGAGAGTGTTTCACACCTTGTCAGAAAATTCAGAACTTTTTAAAACATAATATTGCACAACACTATGACTGTTATTGAGATAGTTTTTTTTTTAAATTTAGTTGTAGGAATTTAGAGTTGGATATTTTCTATTTATTTAATATGCAAATGGAAGGTAGCAATCCAAAAGGATGTTATAGGATCAGGTAAATGATAACAGAATCAGGCAGCCATTCAGTAGTGCAGCTTTTAAGTAATTTCTTAAAATGTGTGATTATTTAACAACATTCCACATAAGGCATATCATCTGAACCATGGTCATAAAAGTAAATAAGTCTTATGAGAACATAGCCTCAGCTGTAGAGTACATGTAGGTGGATCCATTGATTGGCAAAAGTGAGTCATTGATGGTTGCAAGCTGCTGTTAATTCAGGGCTCCCTGCTAGATCTGAGAGTGAATGGGGCTCCGCTCCACAGAGGGCAGGGGACATTCCTATCACCGGAGACATGTTCAGCACCTTTCAGCCCTTACACACATTTCTTCCCTTTCCAGACAGCTTTTCTCTATTTTTTCTTCTTTTCACTGAGGACAGAAATATATAAGCAGAGAGAGATCTCTTACTTGAAATCACTGACAAAGCCACAATGCCTTTTTATATACTTCATTAGTAAGAAACCTGATTTATGAGAAGGCTTAAGACAGTTGCTGAAACTCTGCATGGTGATGTAAAAATGGATTTATATTCACCAAATTCAGTCTCATGAATATGTCCTGTGAAACCCTGGGTGATTCCTGGTAGTTTTGTAAATATCACTGCCCATACTACATAAAGAATATACCATTGGTGACCCTTGAATGAAATAGCATGTCTCATTTCCAAGTTTGGCTATCTAGATAATATGAAAAAGAAAGAAAGATTTTTCACTTTTGTTTACTTCAGAGCAAACTCCCACATTTGACACAAATTGGGCATTTAATGAATTGTTGTTAATATCTCCATAAATGAATGCATAGTGTAGATGATAAATCTTTGTTCCCAAGAAATGAACAAAAATGTATAACTTGACGAAGAGAAAAAGAACATGACAACATCTGCATTTACATTTACTCTAATACTAAAAAATTCATTTTGTAGGCATTACTGAATAACACTTAGCAGCAGTGTGATCAACAGACATTTCAATGTTCATCAAAAGATGAAAGAGAATGATTCTGTAAAGAAGAAATTTCATGTCCAGTGAAATATCTTTTTGAAAAGTCAAATGCCCTGTGGATTTTTCTCTAATCTTTTAGATGTGAATTAATGGTCCATTTTTGCCTAATAGAAAATTAGTTTAGATTTCAGTTATGAAGCATTGGAATTTAGCCCTGGCTAAAGTACATGGAAGAGCATCTACTCAGTAGTTACACGTTGGGTATCTGTCGTGCTGTCACAGTCTGAAGCTGTTCATAACTGCAAATGCTCAGAGAACTTCTTGATTTTTCTTCTAATATTTTAAGTCCCAACTAAAAAACCCACCTTAGTAGTAGTTTCAACAAAGCCTAGGTTGTTCTTTGACTGTCCTTATAAAATAATCCAATGATTGGACGTTTTTGTTTTCTATCTTGATCTGCTGTAATTTGCAATATGAGGAGCTATATTAAAAATACATTACAAATGTTTTGATTTTGACAAGGAAATATAATTCTGAGGAGAGGTCTCAGGGCTATGGCCACCCTGGGCCTATACTAGCTATGTGACTTGGGGGAAGATTCTTAAAAGCCTTGAGCCTGTTTACTTCAGAATGATATGGCCAGATTAGGGGAACATTTTCTGCCATATGACTGCTGATTACTTTTATCAGATTTATTTTTAAAATGCTGATTTTTAATGAACAAGTTCCTGCCTCTCTCTCTCCAGACCACAGATTCAGAATTGTGAAGGGAGTGAAAATAACCCTTATAAACAAGGTTTTCAGTTGATTTTTGCACACTTAAGTCGAAGAACCATTGGGCTTTAGATGTGTTAAACCTGAAGAATGTTTAATACATGCTAAAACTTGCTTTGAGAAATATGAATCAAGGTCCAGAGACAGGGCTCTGGAAAGAAACCTTTTTCTCTTCCTCATGTTTATGGTGGGAGGGGGAGATATTTCATCTTAAGAAGATATAAAATTCATTTTCAGCTCTGAGACTAATGGGACAGGAAGAAATGTGCAAAGAGCCCTCTCTATGCATCAGTTGTGTGCTGGCCCTGTGCTGAATGGCATACACTTTGTTGTATTCAATCTTCACTGGAGACCATGAGGAAGGAAACTTAGAATTCTGTTTTCGAAATAAGAGCACTGGGGCACAGAGTGTTTAAGTAGTTTGCTTAATGTTACAGAACTAGAATGCGGGAAAAGTGCCCTTGGCCAATTATACCAGCAGGAAACTTAACCCTTAAAAGTATCTCTTATTTGTCTCAGCTTCCTTTTCATCATTGCTCTTGGGAAATAACAATGTTTTCAGTCGTTTAGAATTCAGGGGTTTACAGAATGGGGCAGGTCATAGCAACCACGAAGTATTGAATTGGTGTGATTTGCTAGGTGTTCACTGTGAATATTAGTCATTCCATTCTCACTCTAACTCTATTAGGGAATTTGTATTATTGTCCCCATATTACATGTGGGGATCCTGAGGCACAGAAGTTACATAACATACACAATATCGCACAGCTAGTAACTGGAAGGCCTGCAGCTGTACCACTGTGGCATCCGATCCTGTCGGATCTCGGAAGCTAAGCAGGGTCGGGCCTGGTTAGTACTTGATGGGAGACCACCTAAGAACACCAGGTGCTGTAGACTTGAGAGAAGGACCCAGCAACTCACTCCCAAAAAAACAATCCACCATTGAAAACCCTATGAATAGCAGAGAAGCACAATAGTGTTTCATCAGTTGTATAGAGGGTCGCTATGACTTGACAGCACCCAGCAACAAGAAGTAACTGGAAGAGTCATGGTTCCTCCCAGGCAGTATGATGCCAGAGTCTAAATACTTAGCCATTTCACATCTGGCCTTTTGTTGGAGGAGGATTGTTTACCTCATGGGGAGGCACAGGGCATATTGAGTTTGGGCTCCCTCTTTCTCTTACTTCCTAACATTGTTCATGCTGATGCTCTTACCCCATGGTGGTTAATAAGATACCTCTGTACAACACAGGCCAGATGGCTTCTATAGCCTGGACTGTGGGACAAAGCATCCCTTCTGGAAGGGCATATCAAGAGTGCATTAGTGCTTGTGTTGGAACAGAGCCTATGAGAAAGTGAGAAACTGCCCCATTGATCAAGCATTCCAAGGAGAACCAGGTTCTTGTCTGAGCCCTTGAACCTGTTTGACTTCCCCAGTGAGAGTGCAGAGGGCACACCTCACCTTCATAAAAACAGACACCTGTGCCAGGTGTCATGATGTGGAAATGCCGAAACTGACCCCGAGGAGCCCCAGAACCACTCGGTGTGCAGGCTGCAGTCTACCTTGGACAAACTGCTGTCTGCTAAGATGAGCCTAAGTTCCTGAACCAGGACTAGAGACCTGCTCCAGGTTAGGATTCTTGGAGGCCTCCCTGATCATATCTGTGATTTTTAATCAGCTGACATTCACCACCACCGCTACCCTATTTTTAAAAAATCAGTGATCTGAATATAGATTTGGAAAATTATAATAACATTGGCCACCTTGTCTCTTTTAGTGTGTATAGAATTGTGACAATGGTGAAAAGACAGAAAATGGGAACCAGCAGTTGGGACTCGAGGTGCTCGGTGTAGACACCAGGCGCAGCTTCCTTTCTGCAGTGGTGAGGAAAAGAAGCGGATGGCAGTCAGCTATAGCTTAGATCTTGAATGTCCCTTAAAGCCCACTGTTAAAGGCTGGTCCTAATGGTAGCACTATTGGAAGGTGTTGGAACCTGTAAGAGATGAGACCTAGAGAGAGGGTCTTAGGTCATTGGGGGCATACCCTTGAAGGGATTGGGGGACCCCAGTCCCCTTCTCTCTCTCTTTGCTTTCTGGCCAGGAAGTGAATGGTTTTGCTCTGCCTCACACTCCTGCCATGATGTGCTGCCTGGCACAGTCCCAAACCAACAGGGGCAACCAGTTATGGACTGGTCCCTCCAAGCCTGTGAGCCTGAATTAAACTTTTTCTCTTTATAAGTTAATTATCCCAGGTATTTTTCTATAATGATAAAAAGCTGACTAACACACAGCCCTGTTCTACTGTGAGCTCACTAAGTAGCAGGCACTGGTTTAGCACATTCAAACCTCATGGTAATTGATAGTGGTATATATTACTACTTTAACAAGTGAGAAATGGCGGCATAAATAGGTTAAATAATTTGTTCAAAGTTAAATAGCTCATTAATGGAGTGATCAGACCTAGGCAGTCTGGCTCCTGAAACCATAGTATTTATCTTTTTTTGTTCATTCATTCATTCAGTTAAAAACTTACTGCATTCTTATTAAGCACCAGGACCTCTGATGAATATTGCCTTATAATATTTAGCAGTTATACCTTCCTTCAGCCTAAAAATCCTGTCTTAATGGTTTTTCACTTGTATGTTTGTGTGTTGTATGTGTTGTATTTATGTTAAAGGCAATATGTCTAATGGAGTGTGTGTGTGTGTGTGTGTGTGTGGTACTGGGGTTTGAACCCAGGGTCTCGTGCCTGCATGCTCTGCAAATGCTGGACCACTGAGCTGCACCCTCAGCCCATTTTTTACTTTTTGAGACAGGGTCTTGCTGCCTCTGGTCTCGAATTTGCAATCCTCCTGTCCCCGCCTCCCAAGCCGCTGGGATTACAGGCGTGTTCCGCTGCACCCTGCTCTCTAATGATATTTTCTAAGGCATAGGATTTCTGAAAGATGCCAGGGACCTTGGAGAGACTGAGTATGTCTAGAATCACTTGATGTTATTTGTTACTTTTTCCTGAATTAATATAAAAAGCAGTCTGGGACATTTTCTTAGCTCTACAATATGAGAAATTTGACAAACAATAAGGAATTTATAATGAAACACACACACACACACACACACACACACACACACACACACACACACTGTTCTTTGGATGTACAACTCAAGAATCTATCTCATAAACTAGACATGGTGGTGCATGCCAATAATCCCAACACTCTGGAGGCTGTAGTTGGAGGATTACCATAAATTTGAGGTCAACCTAGGCTACATAGTAAGTTTCAGGCTGGCCTGAGCTGTAAAGAGAAACCCTGTCTAAAAAAAGAAAGAGAGATAAAAAGAGGTAGAGGGGGAGAGGGAAGGAAGGAAGGAGAGAAGGAAGAAAGGAAAGAAGGAAAGAAAAGAAAATTAAAGAAAGAAAGAAAAGAGATTCTGTCTCACAAGAGCTGGGGCTGGGGCTCAGTGGTAGAACCCTTGCCTAGTATGTACAAGGCCCTGGGTTTGATTCCTAGCACTGCCAAAACAAACAAACAAACAAACAAACTATCTAAAGATCACAAGATATTTTCATGCTAAAAAATTACTGAATGTTATGCCACTTTCATGGAGATTCATCACATTCTTTGATGTACTATTAAAGGCTTCAAGAAGTCGTGCAATACACAAACCTGTTTGATTTTTCTTTAACCTGATATTTACCAAACTTAATCTTTATGTGAACTTCTTTCAAGCAATCCTTCTTAATGGATTGCTGACTATATTTTTGAAAATGCTGTTCTAACTTTTACATTGCTGGTGGAGCTGTAAATTGGTGCAACCACTATGGAAATCAGTATGGAGGTACCTCAAAAAACTAAATATAGAACTACCATATGACCTAGCTATAACACTATTGGGAATTTACCCAAAGGGAGATGAGTCATCATACCATAGAGATACCTGCATCTCCATGTTCAATGCAGTGCTTTTCACAATAGCAAAGATATGGAATCAACCAAAGTGCCCTTCAACAGAAGAATGGATAAAAAACTATGGTATATATACACAATGGAATACTATTCAGCAATCAAGAAAGATGAAATAGGGTCATTCGCAGCAAAATGGATGGAATTAGAGAAAATTATTTTAAGTGAACGAACACAAGCTCAGAAAGAGAAACAAC
>VMDO01038167.1:0-13718 GCA_007922755.1 Pedetes capensis
TGAAGACAAAGAAGAAGGCTCAGTAGTTGGAAAATATGGCCTTGGTGACAGAAATGATGAAGGAGATTGCATGATAGAATTTTGTCAGAACAATGACCTTTTCATAGCAAATAGATTTTTTCACCAACATAGATGGCAACTGTACACATGGACTTCACCAGATGGAACATACAGTAACCAAATTGATTACATGTGTGGAAAGAAATGATGGAAAAGCTCCATATTAAATGCCAGAACAAGACCAGATGCTGATTGTGGATTAGACCATCAACTGCTCATATGCAAATTCAAACTGAATTTTAAGAAAATTAGAATAAGTATACGACAACCAAGGCATAACCTTGAGTATATCCCACCTGAGTTCAGTGACCACCTCAAGAACAGTTTTAGTGCATTAGACACAAGTGATAGAAGGCTAGGTGAGTTGTGGCATGACATCAAATATATCATTCATGAGGAAAACTAAAGGTTATTAAAAAGGCAGGGCAAAAGAAAAGACCAAATTACATGTCAGAAGAATCTGAAACTTGACGTGAACATTGAGCAGCTAAAGTAAATGGAAGACATGATAAAGTTAAGGAACTAAGCAGAAGATTTCAAAAGGCAGCTCAAGAAGACAAAATCAGATATTTTAACAACATGTACAAAGAGCTGAAGACAGAAAACCCAAAGGGAAAGACCCACTGTTTTTCTCAAGTTTAAAGAATTGAAGAAAATATTCAAGCCTCACGTGGCAATAGTGAAAGATTTTACATGGAAAATATGAAATGATGCAGGAAACATCAAAAGAAAATGGAAGGAGTACACAGTCATTGTATAGAAAAGAATTGGTGGATGACCAGCCATTTCAAGAGGTGGCATATGATGAGGAACCAATGGTATTGAAGGACAAAGTGGAAGCCGCCTTGAAAAAATTAGTGAAACACAAGGTCTAGGAGTTGATGGAATACTCATAGAGATGTTTCAACAAACATTCAGCATTGGAGGTGCTAAAATGTTTATGCCAAAAGATTTGGAAAACAGCTACTTGGCCAAATGACTGGAAGAGATCCATTTTTGTGCCTATTACCAAGAAAAGGTATCCAACTGAATGTGGAAATTATTGAACTATATCATTAATATCACATGCAAGCCAAATTTTACTAAAGATCATTCAAAAGTGACTGCAGCTGTATGGTGACAAGGAAGTGCTGCAAAATCAAGCCCATTCAGAAGTGGACTGGGAAGCAAAGGCATCATTGCTGATGTCAAATGGATCTTAGATGAAAGCAGAGAATATCAGAAAGATGTCTGTCTATGTTTTATCGATTATGCAAAGGCATTTGGCCGTGTGGGTCACAAGAAATTATGGATAACACTATGAAGAATGGGAAGACCAGAGCAACTATTTGTACTCATGAGGAATCTGTACATGGATCAGGAGGCAGTTTTTCGAAGAGAATGAGGAAACACTGCCTGGTTTAAAGTTGATAAAGGTGTGTGTCAGGGCTGTGTCCTTTTACCATATCTCTTCAACTTCTATGCTGAGCAAATAATTGGAGAAGCTGAACTTTATGAAGAAGAATGCGACATCACAATTGGAGGAAGTCTCATTAAGAACCTGTGTTATGCAGCTGACACAATTCTGCTTGCTGAAAATGAAGATTTGAAACATTTACTGATGAAGATCTAAGAACATAGCCTTCAGTATGGATGGCACCTCAACATCAACAAAACAAAATCCTCTCAACTGGGTCAGTATGCAACTTCACAATAAATGGAGAAAAGACTGAGGTTGTCCACAATTTTGCTTTACTTGTTTCTATAATCAACACCCATGGAAACAACAGTCAAGAAATCAAAAGATACATTGCTTTGGGAAAAGCTGTGGCAAAAGATCTCTTTAAAGTATTGACAAATAAAGATGTTACATTGAAGACGAAGGTGTGTCTGACTCATGCATTGCTTTGGGAAAAGCTGTGGCAAAAGATCTCTTTAAAGTATTGACAAATAAAGATGTTGAAGACGAAGGTATGTCTGACTCATGTCATGGTATTTGTAATTGCATCATATGGTTGTCAAAGCTGAACATTGGACAAAGAAGACAGGAAAAGAATTGATGCTTTTGAATTATGGTGCTGGAGACGTCTATTGAATATACCATGGACTGCCAAAAGAACCAACAGTTCTGTCCTAGAAGTACAACAAGAATGCTCCTTTGAAGCAAGGATAGCTAGATTGTGTCTTATTTATTTTGGGCATGTAGTCAGGAGGGACCAATCCCTGGAGAAGGACACAATATTTGGGAGAGTGGCAGGTCAAGGAAAAAATGGAAAACATTCCACTAGATGGATTCATACATTATCTGCAACAATGAGCTTAAACATAAATAAGATCATGTGCCTGGCATAGTATTGGGGAGTGTTTCATTTTACTATACATAGGGTCACTATGAGTTGGACCTGACTCGACAACACCTAACTGCAACAACACTGCCGAGGGCTTTTGAGCATTTTTAATGTGTTTATTGGCCATGTGTGTTTATTCTTTTGAGAACTGTGTGTTCAGTTCCATTGCTCACTTATTTATTGGATTGTTACTATGGTGTTTAATTTCTTGAGTTCTTTTACATCCTAGGTACTGATCCTCTGTCAGATATGTAGAATGCAAAGATTTTTTTCCCATTGTATGGGTTCTTCCTCTATTTTGTTTCCTTTGCTGTACAAAAGGTTTTTAGTTTTTGTTGTTGTTAGTTGTTGTTAGGTGCCATGGAGTCCAGTCCAACTCATAGCGACCCTATGTACAGCAGATCGAAACACTTGCCGATTCTGTGCCAGGCAAACAATCTTATTTATGTTTAAGGTAATCTCATTTGTCAGTTGTTGGTGCAGTTCCTGGGCAATTGGAGTCTTGTTAAGGAAATACTTGGCCTGTGTGTTCGAGTGTGTTCCCTATATTTCTTCTAGTAGTTTGAAGGTTTCCAGTTTTATTTTTCTATCTCTGATCCATTTTAGTATTTTTCATGTACAGGTTGAAAGGTATCAGTCTACTTTCATCCTTCTGAATTGGATATCCAATTTTTCAAGCACCATTTATTGAAAAGGTTACTCTTCGTCCAATATATGCCTTTGGCTCTTTTGTCAAAGATCAGATGACTGTAGTTGTACTGGCTATGTATCTAGGTCTTCTATTTTGTTCCATTGATCTTCATGCTTGTCTTTGTGCCAGTATCAAATTGTTTTTGCCACTACGGCCCTATAGTGTTGTTTGAAGTCAGGTGATGCCAATGCCTCCTTTGACCTGTATTTTGATAGCAATCATAGCCTGTTTAAATCTGTAAAAGCTCTGTAGAATGAATCCTTCATTTGTGACAGGTACTTGTTTGAAGAACACTTGCATTTTAGATTGTGAAGAGCATGCAAACAAGTTGATTCTTCACTAAGGGAAATACTCCATGCTGTGTCCACATAGTGTTGAAGTAGTTGGTCATTTTGGTGTAAAAACCAGTCCAAGTGATTATCTATCATTATGAGACAAAGATCCTAAATTGATTGATTGCCTTCTGGAACTTTCTATCTGTTCTTAATGTGTTCTGCATTAGTAATTATAGAGCTTTGCATATAATTTTCCTCAAGGACATATTATAGAGCAGTTTTTAAAGGATTGATGTTATGCTATTTATTTAAAAATATTTTCTTAAAATAAGTAGACCATAATCAAGTCTGAAATCTTCTAATTTTAGAAGTATTGAATAATTTTTACTTTCTCTCTTTGTCCTTTACGGTGTACTATAAATCATGAAAATATCTTGCAGTTTTAAACACTATCCTCAATCATGCATGTTTTCAAAAGGGGAAATAATCCTAAAAATCATATTCTCTAAAAACTTAAATTTTGTACATTGTGATTGTGGTTACTTGGAGTGACAGTCTATTCCTTGCACTCTATTGTTCCAAGAACAAAAGACCAAATGATGACACAGCTGTCTCAACTGGCAGAGTTACTTGAAGTTTTAAACTTTTGATTATTTTGATTCAGTTCAATTTTGCTCATTCTTCTTACTGGATAGGTGAGGGCATATCAAACAGACATACAAATTGGAGTTGTTGGTTTTTGTTGAAGAGAATATTTCAGGATCCAACATTTCAGATTTCAGAGGTTTTGATAAGAAAAATCAATGTCTAAGAACAATAGATATGGATATGACTGTGTGGTTGGACAAAAATAACACTGGACTTTAGATCCATCTCTATTCCCCTCTTGATGTGTGACCTTGGGCCAATTGCCTCCTGCCTCTGCGCCTTAGTTTTCTGATCCATAAAGTAAAGTTTGGAATAGATGGTCTCTAAAGGAAGTGCTTTTGCAATACTGCCAGCAGATGCTTCTGTGAAATGCCCTATTTTAGTGTTCAAAGATACAGGTAGTTTAGAAACAAGTGGATATTATCCCTGGCTAATTGTGCAGTTACATATGAGAAAAGCTTCAGGAGACTGAGTAACTTTTTCATTTTCATTTTTCCATATTCTCAGAGAAGATTTGGCTCATAACCCACAAAGACATTATGAAAATGACCCTATTTATTTTGCCTATACCATGCACTTTTGAATAATGATTACTTTCTGCTGCTTCATTATATAGCTAGGAGATGTACTTTCACTTGCATGTTAACTCCTTCTGCCCATGCAATATTTTTTCTTTAACATTCCTGTGCTATATTTTGTGTACTTATGCAACAATAAAATTTCTACATATTACTTTCCCCATACAACTCTTTTAAATATGCTTTTTCTCAATGTAAATTCTTCCACAATGATTTATTAATGAGCCAAGTGCAATTTTTATTTTTAAATCTGCAGAAGTTTTTTTATGGTACACATCTAGCTCATTCTCATTACCTAAGGTTTTGAAAGGGAGATGTAACTCTTCCTCTTGGTGGGGTAGTTCCTGTGGGGTGAGGCAACAGACAGTGTTTGGAAGGAGATCAAAAGATACATTTCTTCCTAACACATCCAGAAAATGGAATGATTTTCTGTCCTGTGTGACTTTGAGACATATGCTGTACTATGAAGGTTAAATATCAAACCCAGATTTCCAATCCAATTATACTTCCAGTCATATTTCTTGGCTAGGATTTCTTGTGTATAAGTTGGAGAAATATTGTTTGTTCCATGTGAAATTAATACTTGGTATGCATATGAATTTGTGGTCCCTTTGCCATGACTATGTGGTCACTTGAGCTTCTAATACCACATGTTGTTTTGACAGAGACTGCTAATTGACTTCTAATATCCAGTATTGTACATAGGAAAATAATGTTTACTTGGCCATAGAGCTGCTTGACCAGTTCATTCCATGGCCTCCCAAGCAAGTATGAGTGACCATGTGGCTCAGTTATAACCCGTGGAATGTAAGCAAAAGTGTAATGTTAATACCTGAAAATGCTTCCAAAAACCATAGACTATTTTTTGTCCTTTTCCTGTTGAATGGAATGTAGAAGTTGTGTCTGAAGCCAGAGCAACCATTTTGGATCTTGACTTGGAAAACTATTTTGAAAAAGGTAGAATAATAAGATACTGTGACCCCAGATTATTTTGGATCACCCATAATAGTGCAATCCACCCAGCTTGACCTTGTGTGAAAGAAATCAATTTTTAAGCCACTGCTATTGTATTTTTTCCTTTAAGTAGTTCTTTGGGAGAGAGAGCACCATACTTCTACTTAATTGAGGAAAACAGTTTTACAATCCAGAGGTCCTTTGTGGTACTTTTTACACTGATTATTCCATGAATTCATAAATTGTAGGTTCCAGCAGCTCAGGCTCCTTCCAATTTGTTCTTGCAAAGTGTGCTTCTCTGGGCAGAGCAGGCTGGTGCTTCAGCTGAGCCTGCGTACCTTTCTCTGTGGCTTCCTTCTTTTGCTGATAATTTTCCATCATCTCTTTCAGGAAGCTATCTTGGCTCTTGTTGTTGTTGTTAGGTGCCATTGAGTTGTGCCAGTCTCATAGCGACCTTCATAGGGTTTTCGATGGCTCATTTTTTCGAGATTGCCTTGGGAGTGGATTGCCACATCCTTCTCCCATTTTTGCAGTGTTGGGAATCAAACTCAGGACCTCAGTGACTGCAGAGTGGCACTCCACCAACTGAGCTAAATCCCAGCCTTGGCTCTTAGAGTGCTTAATGTGCTCTATACATATGTTGGTTTCTCTTGGCAAGAATCTTGCCCTTAATTTGCTTGTATACAACAATACCAACAGCATGATGGATAACATTGTAGACTGTTCTAGTTTTGCCATGGTAATACTTATTGGGCATTTCTTTTTGAATAGTACCCATTCCCTTGGTATCTACAATATCACCTTCTTGGAGGTTTGCCATGTATGTGACCTAACAACTCCATTGTTTTCTAAAAGGCCTAGAGAACATATGTCAGATGCCTCTCTTTCCCTTTATGTTTGTCATTTCAGCAAATTACTGGAAAATGGTAGTTCTGGCTGAAAGGTTGTTTTATATTCTGATTACAACCACTAAAGAAAATTCTAATTAATATGGTTGGAAAGTGCTGAAATAATGTATGTGATAGAGTTCATTGGTGTTAGTGGCTTCTTATGATTCCTTAGGTCAGTTCCTCCCTTTTGTGACTGAACTTCTCTTGGGTTTGTCCTATCATCCTCTTAATAACCCTAGGTTGTGAACTCATGGGCCTCTGCAAGATCTGAAAAACCTCTGTTCCCCTGGGCAGACACATTTGTTATTTTGACCTTCATGAACAGTTATTCGTAGCAGTTCTCTGAGATGCCCTCTGAATTCTCTGAAGCTGTAATATGCAGTACTTTTTATAAGAGGCACTTTTGATTATTAGCTTCACTGAAAGTAATAGGCAGGCAGATTTGTGGTGCTGTCTGTTTCTATGTGTATCTAAGATTGCATTGCCGCTTCATAATGTCCTCGTTATTCACAAGCTGATTAGATAGTGTAGAAACCAAATGGAAAATGACACAATTTATTACCTTTACAGAATGTATTATATAAATATTATAAACAATAAAAATTCTTCAGAATTAATAGAACATAAAGCACATTTTTCTCATAGTATAAAATTATCAGTGGAATTGGATTATATCTGGATAGAAATGAAACATCCTGTTAGGTTTCAATTATGGTCCTAAATAGCAGCTCTCACTCTCATTCTCTGTCTCTCTCTCTTTCTTTCAATTAAATAGATATTAGGGTTTTAGACCAGAAGATAATCCAATTCATTGAACATTAATTGCAGTACATGATGATAATTGTATTTGCATACTTTAACATGCACATGCAAAAGCACTAAACAATTTGGAAAGGCAAAATTACATTCAAGTCAGAAATTTTAATTGTGATGGAAAGAGGTATATTGGTTGGACTACAAAAAATAAAATATTACCACTTTCTTTTGTTTTTATGTTCTACATTGTCCCCTCAACTTTACACTGTTGGTCTGTGGTATTTAATACCATTAACTGTTAAAATGAGATGTTGAGTTTTGTTCTTTATTAGGATTGAGAATATGTGCCCGCAACCAAATACTTAAAGAACTCTGGGCTTAATGTTCTGCTCCTAACTGCAACAGTGCATCACTGTGGCATCTCCATTAGCTTATTCAATGTTCCAGAGACTGCTGTGTCTGGCAGGTGGAGAGCACCAAGATGATCAGCTCTATGACAGCCTTCTTTTCATTCATAGATAGAGCATGTATGTTGGCATCTTAACCTTTAACTGGTGTTGTGCTTCTGGGATCACATATGATCCCACAGTGCACATAACTCACGCTTATGTAAGTGCAGTAGTGCCCCATGTCCAGCACCCGCCCAGGGGCCTGTTTTGAGCCCACCATCCCAGTTAAGGGTTAAATACTAATTAAGAAATAAGGGACTCAGGCCTCATTCAGAATTGATACAAGATGAATTATCTCTTTTTCTCTCCAAAGAGAACTTTTGTAGCAGAATCTTCCTTCTATTAAGCCAGTTAGGCTTTCAGTTTGTAAAGTAAGGAAAGCAATTCCCGGAGTATAGATTAACTTGGAAAAGAAGAGAAGAGAATTTCTTGAAAAAGAGGATATATGCATGTCACTGTAGAGAAGTACTTGAAAATTTTATAGGCTTGCTAAGAGAAACATGGACACATTGAGGGCCACATGGATACTTTGCTAATTAGAATGCTAGTTGTGTGCCATTTCTGTAGGTTTCAGGTCCAGTATTGATCAATCCTATCCAAGAATTTTAAGGCAAGTTCATCATGTAAATTATGGCACATACACTTAATGTTGCATACATGCATGGTTTTGACTTTTTTATTGGAAATTTTTAATGTACACCTTAATGTGATTCACCCTGACATGCTTTTCATTGTGACATGTCCATATATGCATTTTGTTATACATTATTCATATAGGTTCCCCCTTACCCTCTTGTACACTTCTTCCCCCTGTCCCCTCCCCATCAAAGACTTCTCTACCATTTACTTGTCTTTTTATGGTAATATTTTTCTGTATATCCTTGGGTTCCAGTTCTGTTTAAGATGGAAACTTTTTCTGTAAGGAACTTTCTTTTTACCTTGTCAGAACTATTACATGCATTTTCTAGACCATCTATAATACCATTCTTAGCTTTTTTTTCTTTTATTATGATCCGACCTTTGAATAGGATGTTTCCTTCTTATAATTTTGATTCAGCTCCCACATATGAGTGAGAACATGTGGTGTTTCTCTTTCTGAGCTTGTGTTCGTTCACTTAAAATAATTTTCTCCAATTCCATGCATTTTGCTGCGAATGGCCTTATTTCATTTTTTGATTGCTGAGTAATATTGCATTGTGTATATGTACCATAGTTTTTTATCCATTCTTCTGTTGAAGGGCACTTTGGTTGATTCCATATCCTTGCTATTGTGAAAAGTGCTGCATTGAACATGGAGATGCAGGTGTCTCTGTGGTATGATGACACATCTCCCTTTGGGTAAATTCCCAATAGTGTTGTAGCTGGGTCGTATGGTAGATCTATTTTTAGTTTTTTAAGATAGCTCCATATTGATCTCCACAGTGGTTGGACCAATTTACAGCTCCACCAACAGTGTAAGAGTGTTCCCTTTTCTTTGCAACCTCGCCAGCATTTGTTGTTATTTGTTTTATTGATCTTGGCCATTCTTACTGGTGTAAGGTGAAATCTCAAAGTTGTTTTGATTTGCATTTCCCTAATTGCTAGGGATATTGAGCATTTTTCATGTGTTTCATGGTTTTATGGACCTCTTCATTTGAGGCTGTGACTTATTTTTAAAAACAGTTTTAAGCTGGGCATTGTAGTACATGGCTGTAATCCCAGCAACTTGGGAGGCTGAGGCAGGAGACTTGTAAGTTCAAGGCCAGAGGCAACCTGCACAATTTAGCAAGACCCTGTGTAAAAACAAAAACAAAAACAAACAAACAAACAAAAAAAACAGGCTAGGGTGGAGCCCAGTGGTGGAGCACGTGCAAGTATGTGCAAGGCCCTGAGTTCACCTCCCAAGCACTGCAAAAAAAAAAAGTTAGCATTGTAATAACCAGAAAGAGTTCTATTCTACTCAATTATGTGGTGGAAAATACTTCATGGCACTGTGTTTCAGTGACACAGGCCACCTTTCTCTTTAGACTTTTGGGGTACAGAAAATGACTGTTCTGATAAGAACGTTATTAACAGAGCAAGGAGTATGATTAATCCATATTCTGCAACACCTCTTTAGTGCAGTATATTTAGTATAAAAAGGAGAAAAGTCTTAGCCTTCTTTGTGCAGTTGTAGTTGCTTGATTATGATGTTTGGAGCTGAATCTGCAGGTGTACCAACACATTTATGGCAGAGGAAAAGTGATTATATGTCTTATTAAATTATAAGGTAGTTTGTTCTGGTAGTAGTTCATGCTCTAGGGTCATTTTTCCTTCTCATTTTTCTGTGTGGAAGATTGTAGAGGGGTCTGACTTGTCAGTTATATAGATTTTTTTCTAGTTAAAGGTCAGGTGCTGAGCAATTGATTTGATTGCTGAGCCATTGGGTCATTAAGTTGTTTCAAATAGCGTTTCTTTCAAATGTTCGTTGGTGAACCAATCTGGGACTCTGTCCTCAGAACTTGCATTCGAGTCTATAGAAAATAATAAGTAGAGTTTTGCCTTTGGATTTGCAAAAAGTATAATCAGAGATGTGTATGTCACAAGAGTAGAAAATTAGTGTGTGAAACCATTTGCAATTTGACAATAAACAAATACTGTTCCCTTCTAAGGCCTGACATCCCACTATTAGAAATTTCAGTGTTTTTGCATTTAAAGCTGCAGCAATCTGGGGAGTGGACAGCAGAGGTCTTTCTCTATGAAGCATTGCCCAGCATAACTCAGTTGCCTGGAGTGCAGAAGTGGTGAGTGTGTGAACGGAAGGGGAATGCTGAGAGCGTGGAGGAAGGCAGTGTGAGTGTAGGCAGGTTGACCAGGGCCAAACTGTGCCTTCTTCAAAAGTTTGCTAAAACGGAGACCTTTCTGATCCTATTCTACAGAATCTAAAAGAAGTGGAAACAAAACAAATTGAACGAAGGTCATTGGACTTGGACTCCAAGGTTCCAGTCCTAGCTGTGATCACTCATCCTGTATCCTAGGAATAATCAGTGTACTCCTATGGAGAACTTCACTTCCTCTTGCAAAATACGGAAATTTGAGTAGATACTGTTTAAGCTCTAACATTCTGTGTTTTCTAATGTAGATAGCCACTGTTTTGCCAATTTTCAACGAAAGGCATAATGGCAAACTGATGAATTATGTTTCTATTCCAACTAGTATTGCCCAAATTAAGTATATAAATCATAGATAACTGTTGTGTTATTGTCTTGATGATTGTTGAAGGAGACTCTTGGGTTATGGTTCTGTTTTGGACTTTTGGAAGGGGACTTGTAGAATGTATTTCCACCTACGTCATAGTGGAAAGAGCATCCAATTTCAACTTTGCCACTAATTTTCAGAGAATTATATTTTACTCCTTCCAACTTAATTTCATTATTCCTGAGGTCTTTTTTAAAAGTTGTTTGATTTCATCCTTGTCTTTTCAGCCTTCCATAGATGTATATATGTTGGTTTTAATATTTTTTAGGAAACGCAGAATTTAATAGTTCTAAGGAGCTGTCATATGGCAATAACTTAAAAGTACAATTTCTTATAGTCCCTAAAATATTTCTGATGATGTATTTACTAACTTCCAGAATCTTGCTAACAAACTACTTTGGAGGATATTTCATTTTTGGTGCTTAGGATTAAACTGAGGGCCTTGTTTGTGGTAGGGAAGTACCCTACCATTGAGCTGCCCAATTTGGGGGGATTTTATGGTTCCTGAGAATGAATTTCATCATTAGATTGTTTCATTGTCCATTTCAAAGCATTTTGGTGATTCAGTCATTTCCCTGTAAGTCAACCATCTCAGGTTATTCATGTTATCCTATGTCCTTACAATTTCCATGTCCTCAAAATAGATTAATTGTATATCTATCTATCCACCTTCTAATACATTATCCTCTCTTTCTGAAGTGACATTAAATACTGCTCATCAACATCACTGTCAGAAGACCTGCATTAAAGTATAAGAGAAAAGCTACTTTAGATTTTACTAACTGGATCACCGGTCAACGAGGGCGGGAGGGGGAGAAGGTGTGAAGACTGAGGCAGTCTCTGCTTGCTCCCAGAGGTTGCTCCTCTGCAGATGTGGGAGGGCTGCACTTACACAGCATTGTGAACCACTGGACTAAGACAATTGAGGATGGAGCTGATAGATGATGGATGAGGAACAAATGAATCTGCTAGTGTCATAGTGAAAATGACTCATCAAAATATCTGCTTTGTTTTCTACTGGAAAAAAGAATAGCAATTTTAAAAGAAAATTTTCCAATTTCTGTCATACATGACCTCTTCACCTTAGCCCACAATTTCTTATTCTTGCAGTACTGTGGGGGTTGAAACCAGGGCCTCGAATATGCTAGGCAAGTGCTCTACCACTGAGCCATACAACCTCTGCCCTTTTTTAAATTTTATTTTGATATAGGGTCTTACTAAATTGCCCAGGCTGCCTCTGGCCCAGAATTTGTGATCCTCCTGCTTCCACCTCCCAGATCACTGGGGTTACAATCCTGTGTCATGGAGCCTTACCTTTTCATTTGTGTTTGTTTCTTATGTGACTCAGTCTTTGTTGTAGCTCCATTATAAGTTGTGTGACCTTAGGCAATTTGTTTTGAGTTTCTTCTTCTTTAAAACAAAAGATGCTAACACTACTTATTTTACAGGCTTTTTGTAAGGACTAAGTGAAATAAAGCATCTTTAAATGGTTTAACACAGCATGGAGATTGTGGGAAGCGCATAGTACATGTTCTTGTTTTTAGTTATATACAACTTTGGATGATTCATGAGCTACTGGAGACCAGAAACTGCCGTTATTGTATTACCTTGCATTCTGGAATCTGATCTGCACTCTTTCAACGGTTTTAGAGGGCTCCAAAATTAGGTGCAGATTAAAATTGCATGCAGATTGGATTTGCACAAGAGAGGTAAATCTAGAGCTCTTGACTGACCTGGAATCCAATCTGCATGTGATTCTAATCCTCATCTGATTTTTTAGTCCTCTGTAACTGTTCAGGGGCTGGGATTTAGCTCAGTGGGTAGAGTGCTGTGCTGCAGTCTCTGAGGCCCCGAGTTCAATTCCCAGCATTGCAAAAAATGGGAGAAGGGCCTGGCAGTCCACTCCCAAGGCAATCCTGAAGCACTCACCCATTGAAAACCCTATAAGGGTCTCTCTGAGTCGGATACCGACCAGATGGCACCTAACAACAACAACAACAACATAACTGTTCAAGCCTGAAGCCATAGTCCTGTGGCATCCAATCCGTTAGATCTTGGAAGCTAAGCAGGGTCAGGCCTGGTTAGTTCTTGGATGGGAGACTGCATGGGAACACCAGATGCTGTATGTAGGCTTAGGAGAAGGACCCGGCGGCCCACTCCTAAAGATCAATCTGCCATTGAAAACCCTATGAATAGCAGAGAAGCACTGACAATAGTGCCTTGCCTACTATACATAGGGTCGCTATGAATTGGATACTGACTTGACTGCACCTCACAACGTTATGTTCAAATAGCACAGATTAGATTCAGGAATATGTAGTATTTGTCTTTGTATTTGATTGACCCTGGTGAGGTAGGATAAGTACTAGCTTTGGAATCCTGAACCTATGCCTTTGGAGCAGTTTCTTTCTTCCTGCCACAATCCCTGCCTTAGCTTATGTGAGTTTCAGTGTCCTCACATGAAACCGAGACTATAATAGTAATTACATTACCTATTACTAATTATGTTGTCTATTTGCAATTCAGTCAGAAGACACATGTCGATTTTGAAGAGCTCAATTGTAATTATATTTATTTGTGTGTGACCAATTAATAATGAATATGGTTATGTGCATTACTTTATTATGTAAGTTCTATTGTGTAAGTTTATCGTAATTTATCATAGATATTCTCCACATTTCTTCCCACTGTTAATTTTTTTTTCTTTTTTTTTATGTAAAATTTGCATGTCTGATTATTTCTTTTTTTATTAGAAATTTTTAATGTACATCATAATGTGATTCATTTTGACATGCTTTTCGTTGTGACAATTTTCATATATGCAATTTGATAAGCATTATTCATATAGGTTACCCCTTACCCTCCTCTATGTTT
>VMDO01038168.1:0-13719 GCA_007922755.1 Pedetes capensis
AGAGGAGGTAGCCTGCAGCTGTAGCCCTGTGGCATCCGATCCTGTCAGATCTCGGAAGCTAAGCAGGGTCGGGCCTGGTTAGTACTTGGATGGGAGACCGTTTGGGAACACCAGGTGCTGTAGGCTTGGGAGAAGGACTTGGCAAACCCCTCCCAAAAATCAGTCTGCCATTGAAAACCCTATGAACAGCAGAGAAGCAATGACAAGAGTGTTTCCCCTGTTGTACAGAGGGTCGCTATGAGTCGGATACCGACTGGACGGCACCTAACAACAACAACAAGTCAGAGGAGGAGGTGAGAAACCAGTAAGTGAAGAGTCCAGCCAGGCTGTGAAAGGGGCGATTTGGCTGGAGGGCCAGGGGGTGTGGTGCCAGGGAGGAGCTACAGAAGAGGTCGTCAGCAACAGAGGAAGAAGAAGGACCAAGGGCCGGGATGGATCCTCAACTCTCTCCTATGATTCCTAGTTGCCATCCTTTCTGGGCCACAGCTCCTGAAGAACTTCAGGAAGACGTCAAAATAACGTGGTCACCTTGGGTCATTGGCCTGCATTTCTTTGAAAGGGACAAACACGAAGACTGAAGAGGAGGACGCCTGTGTGCATTGGGGGTGTGATGATGAGCCAGCTCAGCCCTGAGAACCCCAACAAAGGCGGGGCAAACTCACTGTGCTCGGAGCTCTTTATGAATTTCTCCTCCCTCCGAGGCCGGACAGAGACGTTGAACTGGCCGTGGGCCCTGGGGTCAGGCACGGGGATGTGGCATCGGAGCCGCGTGTAGAGGCCGCCCAGCTCCTCCTTCAGCACCGGGGAGCATTCTTTCTCCCTGGGGAGCACAGCTGGGCTGAGGGAGGGGGCCACGGAGGGACCGTGGCAGGGCTGGGACCTGAGGGAAGCTGTGGCTCAGGGACAGAAGGAGGCCTGGGCACAGCTGGGGCAAGAGCAGGGTGGGATGGAGAAGGGACACTCACCCCGCCCCTGGGCCGGACCTGTAGAACAGGCCGAAGGACACGGAGCTGGTGACCTGGGCCCGCACCTCCCAGGAGCAGCTGAGCGTGCGCAGTCCATCGAAGAAGCAGAGCAGGTTCTGGGGCTGGGCCTCGTCCCCTGAGGAGAGACGGCCACGTTCGCGCCACCCTCGCTCACTCCAGGGCTGGGGGCTGGGCCCCTGGCTTCTGTGCACCCCCAGCTTGGGGACCTGAGCACCTCCGCCCTGGCAGAGGGACAGGGGAGTCCTGAGGGGTTGCCGAGGGATGAACACAGGGACGCAGGCAGCGTTGCCGACGGCACAGCGCTCATGCCCACGGTGCTATTGCCACCAAGACTGTCATTGTCCTCAGCAGAAATCTGCGAAACCAGAACCCCAGGTGCAAGACACAGAGTGGGCCTGGCAGACCCTGGGGACAGGGGCCTGGCGGGGCGCTGCACGAGAGAGAACACGCGGTGGAGACGCGAGGCCACAGTGTAGGCTCTGAGAGTCCTAAGGAGCCTTCCTGCCCACGGGGCCTCTTCCACCTGGACCCGTACCTGGCTGGGAGGCCCAGCGCACCTCGGGGCTCCACGGGCTGGGCCGGCCCGAGAGGCGCGAGCCGGGGGCCAGCCGGGCGCGCACTCGGGCCACGTAGGTGCTGCTGGGCCTGAGGTCCTTCAGGATGGCCTCCGGGGCACTGTAAAGGATGGTGGTGGCGTCCTGCGGAGACAAGGGGTGCTGAGGGGGAGCCGCTGGCGTCTCTCTGGGCTGGGTGGAGAGGGGTGACTGTGGCCTACCTCCCAGGAGTCCTGGATCCACCTGTAGGCCACTTCGAACTCCAGGTCCCCCTGTGACAGCCAGTGCATCTGGGCACTCTCGAGGGCTGACCTCCAGCTCAGCCGGAAGTGGTCGCCAGTGGCCGTGATGAGCAGGTCCTCAGGGGGAGGGGGTTGGACTGCAGGGAGGAAGTGAAGAGACTGTGAGGGCTGCCTAGGACTGCCTGGCCTTCAGCGCGGCACAGGGATCCAAGCCTAGCACTGACCCCAGCAGCTCTGACCATAAACAAGACCCTTCCTCTGCCCCTTGGGCCCCTCCTCTGCAAATCTGAGCGGAACTGAAGTGAGAGCAGTGACAGCTTTGTAGAATGCTGGGCACCGTGCCTTGCCAGCCACATTGTCGTTATTGTTAGGTGCCATGGAGTTGGATCCCACACATAGCAACCCTCAAAGGGTTATTGATGACTGATTGTTTTGGGAACGGATTGCCATGTCTTTCTCCTGACAGCCCCTTAGCATCCGATCCCGCCTGATCTCAGAAGCTAAGCAGGATAGACCTGGTTAGTCCACGGATGGGGGACTGCCAGGGAATACCAAGTGCTGCAGGCTGGGGAGAAGGACATGGCAACCCACTCCTGAAACAATCCCCCATTGAAAACTCTATGAATTGCAGAGAAGCACTGACACAGTGCCGGGCATGGCACAGTGTCAGAGGGTATTTCATTCTGTTGTGCACACGTTTGCTGTGAGTGGGACCAGACTCGAGAGCACCTAACAACAACAACATACGTGCACAATCTGATAAGTTTCAACAAGTGCATGTAGTATGTAACTATCATCACCATCACCCCAATAAGCCAGCCATATTACAGGGCCTGAAATTAAAGTTGGTGGCGCCTCCTCATGCCCAGCAGCCCACCATGGCCTCCTCCCAGCAGAGGGCACTGCGGGCCCACTGCTCACTCTCCTGCTCTCCACTCTTCCCCTTTGCCCTGGTCCCTGGCACTCTCATTGCCAGCCCAAGTCTCCTCCTCCAGGGACCTTGGATCCCAAACAATGGCAGAATCTCTCTTCCTTTCCCTGTCTCGCCACAGCTCACTGTAAGTGCCCCACCATGGTCTGGCCACACCTGGGTGGATTTATGCATTTTCTCCTCTGCCTTCTCTGGGAGTTGAGAAGCTGGGGGGAGGAGAGGGTGGGGCCTTCACCCCTTCCCTATCTCTGGGCCTGAGATGCAGCTGCTTGGTGAACTTGGAAAGCCAGGCCAGTGGAAGAGTGAATGAGCGTGCGACTGCATACACCAGGCAGTCCTCAGTGGCGTCACCTGGAATCACTCCCTTAGCCCTCACATGCACACACCTGTCAGGACCTGGGTGAGTGAGGTAGACGCATCTGGGCATGCCATGGCCCATGGTCTCCCCACGTTTCTGTGTCTGGTTGCTGTAGATGCCTCTTAAACATGAGGCATTCTCACAGCAGCATGGAAACGCTGGCCACAGGACATGGCATGGTAGAGCATGTCCAAGCTGGAGCCCCTCAGGAGTCATAAACCCAGAATGGCAAGTGCGCAGCCCAGAAACCGCCTGGCTCCCACTGGAGCCAGGACAGGCATCACTAATCGATAACGGCTCTGCAGGCTGACATGGAGTGGGAATCGTCAGCACAGAACTCAGGGAAGCTGCTGCCAAAGAGCTGGCTGGGAACCCAATTAAATCCCTATTCATCCAACTTCAGTGACCTTACTCCTCTGGCTCATGTCACAGAGGTAGAAAGCAATAGAGGAAGTGAGCTGTCTGAGGTCCACTGAGGGAGCCTCAGATAGGTCAGAGCACATCTGGCCCTCCCAGACCCTCTGCGAGGCAGTGTCCATCTGCTCTAGGCTGGACTGCAGTCCCTACTCAACATAGGTTCCAGGAGGCAAAGTGCCACGTGCCTCTTCCATACGCAGCCATTCCCACCCACCCGCAGCCTCCCCAGCGACCAGGTCCTCCATTCTGGGAGGCAGGGATGTGGACTGGCGAGCTCACTGCTGTCCTGGTACACAAAGGCGATCAGCGAGGGAAATGCAGAAGGACGAATTCCTCATGCGTCCTAAGTGTGACTGCACTGCCACACGTGCCCATCCCAGGTCAAGACCCCATGTCCAAGGCCCTTATCATCTCTCCTTGGAGTCAGGGCCCTAGGTCATGTCTGCCTTCAGCCTCCTGGCCTCCTCTGCCCTTTCCAACCACCTGCACGTCGCCGCCTCCAGTACCTTCCCGCCCTTGTCTAAGCCTGCCCTGCTCCTTCAGGGGCTCGCCATCACATGGAGGGTGGAAGGGGCCTCCAAACTCTGCGGCAAGGTGCCCAGCCTGTCCAGTCTCAGGCCCTGCTCCTGTCCCCTGCTTCCTCCTACCACTGTCCAGCTCTCTTGAACTTCATGGCTCTCACACTGCACCTGCTCCAGTGCCACCACCATCAGGACACCACAATCCTTCAACCCAATCCCATCCTCAGGACAGTGTCCTTGTCCCTCAGGGACCCTCAGTCCTGGACCATATCCTGTAGCCTGGCCACCCGAGTGCCCTCTCTCTGAACAGAGCCCGCGCCTCTCACCGTGCTGGCTCAGTGTCACTGTGAGCTGGGTGCCCAGAGGCCGGTCAGGCTGGAATGAGTAGTAGTCATTGTCAGCGAGAACAAAAAGCTGGTAGGGGATGACACATTTCCTGGGCACGCAGTGGGAGGATGGGCAGTTTGTCCAGGGCATGTCCTCACTGATGTTACAGGACACTGGCTGTCGAGGGTCGCTGTGAGGAGAGGACACAGGTTAGCCCGGAGTCAGAGCCCCTCATTCCTCAGACTAAATGAGTGTTTACCATGTTCTGGGCTTTGTGCAAGGTCAAGGGCCTGGCAGGGAGTGAGGCATAGAAGGTCCCCACCCATGGAGCTGGATCCTGGGGGCCGGGGCACATTCAAAATCACAGAATAACATGTATGATGAGAAAACCTTACATAGATACATGAGGCAAGAAGTTTAGAAGGTTTTGGGGTGTGGAGTGCAGTTTAAATGGGGAGACAGGAAAGGCCTGAGACTGATATACGGGGAGAATCTCCAAGGACTTGGGAGAGACAGTGTGCAAATTCTGAGGAGAGGGGGTTTCCGAAAATGGGAACAGACAGTGCAAAGAGCCTGTGGCAAGCACAGCTTTGGAATGTTGCTTCACTAGGAATGTGACCAGCGTGCTTGGTGTGGAGTTCGTAAGGGTGAAGGGTCTAGGAGACTAGTTAATCAAGCTGGTTATGCAGTGCTTACAAGAAATGGTAACTGAGGGAGAGCCTAAAGAAACTCTCTAGGTTTGCTGGCTTTTAATTCACTTTAAAAATCACTAATTTCGTAGTCATATGTTTTTGTTGTTGTTGTTAGGTGCTGTCGAGTCGTGTCCGACTCATAGGGACCCTTATAGGGTTTTCAATGGCTGATTGTTTTCGGGATTGCCTCGGGAGTGGGTTGCCATGTCCTTCTCCCATTTTTGTGGCACTGGGAATCGAACTCGGGACCTCAGAGACTACAGAGCAGCGCTCTACCAACTGAGCGAAATCCCAGCCCTTGTAGTTATATAGCTGAGCAATATATTATTAGTCGCCAGCTAGTTTTATTGTAATCTAATCAAAACCACCTAATGGATTAAGGTTGTTCTTTGGCAAAAAGTTTCTGTCTATCCTCCTTCCTTGTTCTGTACCTAAACTACAAAGTTAACTATTCTCAAGAAAAGAAACTAAAAGGACATGAGTCATGAAACATACTAACTAGTAACTTCTCTCCAGATTTACATAATCTAGAATGAGTGACCTTCAAAGAACAGCACCATCTGGGTCAGAAAAGCAGACCGCTGTGAAACTTAGGACCACCTGGTAACTACACCCCTCACCCTTTAGTCTAAGACTAAGAAGATACTAGCCCTGTGGCATCCAATCCCATCAGATCTCGGAAGCTAAGCAGGATCGGGCCTGGTTAGTACCTGGATGGGAGACCGCCTGGGAACACCAGGTGCTGTTAGCTTGGGAGATGGACCCAGTAACCCACTCCCAAAAATCGATCTGCCATTGAAAACCCTATGAACAGCAGAGAAGCACTGACAATAGTGTTTTGCCTGTTGTAGATAGGGTCGTTATGAGTCGGATACCGACTCCATGGTACCTAACAACTACAACAAGAAGAAAATACTTCTCCAAAGTGCTTTATAATCCTTACACTTGTGACCCCTAAGCAAGATGGTCTTTATTGGTGATAGCCTCCCACCTTTGCTTTGCTGGCTTTCCAAATAGTCTTTTCTCTTGCCCCAAACTTGTCCTTGATTATTGGCTTTCAAGTGGTGAGGAAGAGACTTAGGTCTGGTAACATAAAGAATCTGGATTTCACTTATGACTTAGTGGTAAGTCATAACTCATAAGCAAAGGGAAGCCTGCAGCCTTAGTCCTATGGCGTCCGATCCCATCAGATCTCAGAAGCTAAGCAGGGTTGGGCCTGATTAGTACTCGGATGGGAGACTGCCTGGGAACACCAGGTGTTGTAGGCTTGGGAGAAGGAACCAGTAGTCCACTCCCAAAAATCAATCTGCCATTGAAAACCCCAAGAACAGCAGAGAAGCACTGACAATAGTGTTTACTCTGTTGTATGTAGGGTTGCTGTGAGTTGGATACCAACTCGATGACACCTAACAACAACAAGCAAAAGAAAGGGGGACATGTTTTGATATAGGCTTTGAAAGGACCCTTCCAAGGGCTGCTTTGTGGCTAGAGTGGGTTGGGAAGTGGAAACAAGGACACTAGTTAGGTGGCTTCTGGGTCATCAAGGTGATAATAAGTGGCTTGGCCCAGGGAGGTGCTGTCCGTGTTGATGAGATTCATATTCTATTTGGGGATAACCTTGCAGAATTTGCTAATGGCCCAGAAGCTGCAGCAGCAGAGGAAAGGTGGTAGAAGATATTTAAAAAACTGAACCAAACCTTCCTGGTTGTTCAGGCCAGGCCACCATCTCTTACTCTTCAGTGATGTCAGATGGGAGAATGAGGCAGGAGCAGATTTTAGGATAAGAGCAGAATTTGCTTTAGGACATTTGGAGTAGGAGAAGCCGGTCCTCAAAGTCACATGGAGAGGCAAGTATGCGGGAGGTTACACAAGTTTGGGCTAGCAATGTGACGTGCATCTGAGTGTTGCTGCTATAGCCTGAGGCGGGTTCTTCAAGGAATGGACACAGGCACAGGAGGGGAGGCCCAGGCCCGCACGCAGGGGGTCTCATCTTGTACATAGACAAAAGGAAAAAGGGAAGCAGACAAAGAGAGTGGAAAGGGTGGGCCAGGGCCGCAGAGGAACTGGGGAGGGTGTGGCTGGAAGTCTAGTGAGGGCAGAGCCTCAAGGAGGACGCTGTGGTCCTCTGGGTGGCTACGGGGGCTGCCCATGGTCAGGCAGAAGAAGGCTGAGCTCCGGGGGTATTGCTGAGTGACTGGCGCACATTGGGGGGCCTGGTGGGGAGAGCGGAATCCTTGGAGAGCCAGCACACAGAAGAACCCACTGGAAGGACGCTGGAGACAGTGAGGTTGGACTCTTTAGAGGACAGCTGCCATGCAGGGCCAGGGAGAGGGGCCAGGGCTGGGGACGCAGCTCCTATTGGCATTTAGAAGGGAGTCAAGGCCTGTGTGCCAGGCAATTAGGGATGATCCTGGGGTGGGGAGGGCCCCGTGGACAACACAGGAAGCAGGATTGGTGGCTGCAATGTCCCTGAGCCGCAAGGCCCATGGCATCTAGGCTCAGGCCTGGGACAGCAGCTGGGACAGGGGATTCACTGCAGCATTGGGGGATGGGGACAGTGGCTAGGAGGAGCCCCAGGTAGGGCAGGTGCGAAGGGGGGTCTGGGGAGCTTCTGTCTGGGCTTGTGCTGCCTCAGGGCAGCAGGAAGCAGGTCCCAAGCTGAGCGGGGAGGCGGCCTGGAGGCCAGAGGACAGGGGCGAGCCCCTGAGAGCCCCAGGTGCTGGGCGGGGAGAGCAGCAGTGAGAGCCGCCACAGGGGGCCTCCAGGGGCTCTGAGCTCCCAGCACCCCAGCTGTTCAGCGCGTCCATGTGCGGCTGAGCTCAGCCCTGAGCCGGAGCACGCCAGGCGGCTTCCTGACTTGCCTGGGCACAGGAAGTCCCGGGACCGGGAGGTGGCAACGCCACGTCTGGAGGTGCTGGGCCTCAGGAGAGGGAGCCCAGCCCACACCAGACCCAGACACTGTGCCCATGCTGCTGCTCAGCCCCTTGTGGCCTGTCCCACCAGCCTGGGATGGCTGTCCCAGGACCCCCATAGCAGCCTCCACCACCGGGCCTGGCGAGAGCAGCTGGGGGCCTCCCCTTCCACCCTCCGTGCCGTCCCTCCAGGGCTGAGCAGGCCCGGCCCCTCCACCCGCTGCCCCCAGGCCCAGCGCCACTCACCTGTCCACGCGGCGATACAGGGTCACGTTGATGAGCCGCTGCGCTTCCTCTGTGTCTGCCCAGCTGCAGACCAGGCGGCTGGTGTAGTCATTGTAGCAGCTCAGGGTCTGCATTGGGATGGTTTCTGCCGGGCAGGGGCAGGAGGGTCACCCTGTGCCCTGCTGGTGTCCCTTGTCACCCTCCATCTCCTCTAGGCGCCCAGCCCCTGGAAGGGTCTCCAGCTTCCTGCAGAGGCCCAGGCGCCCAGGCAGAGGGGCCCTGGGCCTGGCAGGGTGGGTTGGGGCTGTGCCTGGGGTCCTGGTGTGGACAGTACCCTCCTGAGGGGATCACCAGAGTCCAGCGGGTTCTCAGCACATCCTGAACCCTGCCGTCACTACTGGAGACCCCCAGACTGGATCGCACCTAGGATCGCACCCTCTCCCATATCCTGCCATGGCGCCTGGCAGGAGGGGCACAGCCCAGGCCTGAGATGCCCAGCCAGGCCCTGCCCTGCTCTCTGGGCCTCAGCCTGGGGGCCTGGGTTGGCAAAGGGTGTACACGCCCTTGGCTATCCCAGAAGCCATCTCTTGGAACCCTTTGGAAGGTCCTTTCAGCCTCAGGAGCCCCATACAGGCCTTGGAGTCCCACTAGGAGGTGGCTGGGGACTGAGGCCAGAGGGGATCCTGAGGCTGGCACGGAGCAGAGGGTCTGGGGAAAAGGGGATGAGTGGCCACTGCCCAGCTTGGAGGTCAGGGCCTCAAGGGCTGCACTGGGAAATCTGGACAGAGCTGGGACGTCACCTCAGCTGGACGCTCCAGGGTCCAGGTTAGGATGATGTGTGGGGGTCGAAAGAGAGGGACTTGAGGGAGACAGGAGGAGGAGGAAAGGTGAGGGGTGGGGCCTAGGGGAGGAAGGCCAGGGTTGCCTGGTGTTTGGGGCTTCTGGAGCCCTTGGGGTTCCCCCCTCAGGGCCCAGCCTTGAAGAGGGGGTTGGACAGGGTGTGGCCGTCAGACTCACCTCCTGTCCCCGCCACACTGGTCCCCCAGCACAGAGCCAGCGGGGCCATGTGGAGCAGCACTGTGAGCAGCGCCCCCGTCATCTCTGCTCAGCCTTGGACCCACAGGTGGGCAGCGCAGGTGGGCAGCACAGGTGGGCAGCGCAGGTGGACTCTGGCTACAGGCAGTGTGGGGTCGTCATTGCCCTGGCGTGAAGTGTTCCTGCCTGGCCAGGGGCTGGTCCAGACCCATGTCACGGCTCCCGTGATTCCTTGCGGAGCCTCTGCCTTGCTGGGCCTGCAGAGGGGGTATCAACTGGGAGCTGCCCAGGGCACTGCTCAGGCAGAGGGGCCTGAACCACTGGAGGGCTCCCTGTGGCCCTGTGCCCCAGGACTACCCATTCCTTGAGACTCCAGTCTCCTAGGGTGTGACCAGAGGGAGAGGGACTTGCGGCCTGCCCTACCCCACCCACCACTGTACCACCCTACAGCTCCCGGAGCTGAGGATAACCAAGAGGGAGGCCCGTGTTGGACTTGAACCTGGCCCCCCGGGGGATGATGCAGCCCCAGCTCCTCTGGGAGTCAGTGGGGTTGAACGCCACAGTGGCACCTGTTGAGTGTGACCCCTCTCTCGCTTCTCTCTGTCCCCCTGTCTCGTTCCCTCACACACTTTAAGCCTGGTACTCTCCCCACCTCGGCGCCATCCGCCATCACATCTCTGCAACACCCTCTCTGTCAGTTCCCCTTTCCCCGAAGGCTGGGGATTTCCTCAGTGACCTAAGTCCACCTGGGAAGTACCCAGTGAGCAGAGCAGAGGTACCGTGGCTCCCTTTCACGGACGAGGTTGTTTGAAATGTCACTGAATACACATGTGCCATATACATCTCCCCGTCCACCTACCCACCTATCAGTGGACACCCTGGCTGCCAACAAACTCTATTTTACCCAAGAGCGTCCTGTATGATAAAGGAGGACTCAGGAAGCAGTGTGAAGGAAGAGAGGCGACATTCAGTTTAAAAATGCTGAGGTAATTGAATAACAACATAACAAGATAACGAACACCCCTTTCTCACACTATTCCCCAACCGATTAGTTAAAACTTTAAAGGTTCAATGTGAAATCAGAGTAAATGTCAAGCCTTAGAGACGAACACCTTTGAACTATTTAAGCTTATAAGCAATTAAAAAAAAAATCAGAGACAAAGACTGACAGATAAAAGCACATCAAAGTGAAATTTTCTGTATTTTGTAAAATTAACTGAACCATAAAGCAAAGAACGTATATTTGACATCAATGTCTTCCTATAGTCACACCGTAGGGCTGATGTAACAAAATACCGTAGACTTGGACTTTTTTTTTTTTTTTTTTTTTTGCTGTACTGGGAGTTGAGCCTAGGGCCTAGCAATTGCATGCTCTGCAAGTGCTGGACCACTGAGCTGCACCCTCAGACCAGCTTTTTTTTACTTTTTTGAGACAGGGTCTCACTCAGTTTTGCAGACTGCCTCTGGTCTTGAACTTGCGATTCTCCTGCTTCCCCCTCCCAAGCCTCTGGGGTTATAGGCATGCACCACCATGCCCGGCTAGACTTGGACATTTATAAAAAACAATGTTGTTGTTGTTGTTGTTGTTAGGTGCCGTCGAGTCGGTATCCGACTCATAGCGACCCTCATGGGGTTTTCAATGGCTGACTGTTTCGGGATTGCCATGGGAGTGGATTGCCAGGCCCTTCTCCCATTTTTGTGGTGCTGGGAATTGAACTCGGGACCTCAGAGACTGCAGCGCAGCGCTCTACCAACTGAGCTAAATCCCAGCCCATAAAAAACAATAGACATTTATTTCTTGCAGCTCTGGAAGCTCAGAGGTCCAAGACACTGGCAGATCTGGTGTCTGATGAGGCCTCGTCCTCATTGCCTTTTTTTTTTTTTTTTTTTTTTTTTGGTGCTGGGCAAGTGCTCTACCACTGAGCTGCACCCCAGCCCATCATAGACTTTCCATTGTAATCTGTAATCTCACTCAAGGGCCACCGTTCTGAGAGCCCTGACCCTATTCCTGAGGGCTGTGCCCTCAAGATCTCATCACCTCCCAAAGGCCAGGCCTCCTGACTTCCTCACACCGGCGACTAGGTTTCAACATACAGATGCCAGACACGTCCCAGCTCTACTCCAACATAGGCTGACCTGACAGACACATCTATAGACCAGAGAAAGCATGTTGTTGTTGTTGTGAGGTGTTGTCAAATCGAGTCCGACTCATAGCGACCCTATGTACAACACAACACTCCCCGATACTGTGCCACGCCTGGCACTATGTCAGTGCTTCTCTGCTATTCATAGGGTTTTCAGTGGTGAATTGTTTTGGGAGTGGGTTACCAGATCCTTCTCCCTAGGCTTCAGCTCCTGGTATTCCTAGGCAGGTTTCCTATTCAAGGACTAACCAGGCCAACCCTGCTTAGCTTCCGAGATCAGGCAGGATCGGGTGGCCGGGTGCTACGGCTGTAGACAGAGACAGCATAAAGAGAGTAAAACTTAAAAACCTGTAAACTAGCATCATCAGGAAGAATTCAGAAATGAAAGCTATTTAAAAGCGTAGACTGCTGTGTGAGAAACAAAACAAATAGAGTTCTTGGAGTTTGAAGATATGAGATCCAAAATTAAAAAAAAAAAAACCTTCTGAACTTTAAAGACATAGTGAGGCCTTGAAAATACCCAGGAAAGCTGAGTGCCGTGGTGCACACCTGCAATCCCAGCAATTCAGGAGGCTGAGGCAGGAGGATTATGAGTTCAAGGCCAGAGGCAGCCTGTATAACTTAACGAGACCCTGTCTCAAAATAAAAACTAAAAAATGGTCTCGGAGTTCAGCTCAGTATGTGTGAGGCCCTGGGTTCACCAACCCAGTATTGCAAAAAAATTAAAAAGAAAGGAAAAAAGAAAGGAAGGGAGGGAGGGAGAAAGAAAGGAAGGAAAGAAGGGAGGAGGAAAGGAGGGAGAGGGGAAGGAAGGAAGGAAGGAAGGAAGGAAGGAAGGAAAGAAAGAAAGAAAGAAAGAGGGAGGGAGGGAGGGAGAGAGAGAGAGAGAGAGAGAGAGAGGGAGAAAAGGAAGGAAGGAAGGAAGGAAGGAAAGAAGGAAGGAAGGAAACCAGACCCAGGGAAAACATGTATGAATGACCTGTTGTTAGGTGACACTGAGTCAGGTCCAACTCACAGTAACCCCACGTGCAAAAGGACAAAATAACTACACGACACTATGCCGTGCCTGGCACTATTGTCAGTGGGTTTTCAATGGCTGATTGTTTGGGGAGTGAGCTCCTGGGTCCGTCTCCCAAGCCTACAGCACCTGGTATTCCCAGGTGGTCTCCCATCCAAGTACTAACCAAGCCTGGCCCTGCTTAGATTCTGAGATCTGGCGGGATCAGATGCTAGGGTAGTACAACTATGTCATTGTTGTTATTAGGTGCTGTTGAGTCAGTATCCGACTCATAGTGATCTTACATACAACAGGTGAAACACTATTCTCAGTGCTTCTCTGTTGTTCATAGGGTTTACAACGGCTACTTGTGTTTTGGGAATGGTTGCCAGGTCCGTCTCCCAAGCCTACAGCACCTGGTATTCCCTGGCGGTCTCCCATCCAAGTACTAACCAGGCCTGACGCAGCTTAGCTTCTGAGATCTGACAGGATCGGATGCCACAGGGCTATGGCTGCAGGCAGTACAACTATAGGTGACAATATATGACTAAGAATTACAAAAAGTAAAGTTTGCCTCAGTGTTCAAGGATAATAAAAAATTCTGGTTGCATAAAGAATAGGAAGGTTTTCCAGATCTTTTCTGAAAAAAAGTTACTCTAGGTTATACTTTAGGAAAAACAAATTCCAAGAAAAATACCATGTAATACTGGAGCAGAAACATCACTAAGACTTATAGCTAAGTAGAGAAGAATTGTTACTGCATGAAGTAAAGATAAGTAAACACACGTAACAATGTTGAACTAAAACTCAGATGACTTTGGCGTGGGAGTCGGCTGTGAGGTAGGGGTGGAGGAGAACTGAAAACTTGCTAATGACTTTGTCTCATTTTAGAAGAACATGTGCGTGTTGATTCAACCCAAATGCTGGAGGAAAAATGAAATGAAGTGCCTGTGTTAAAAATGTAAGGATTAAGCTGGCCTAGTGGGCTGGGATTTAGCTCAGTTGGTAGAGCACTGCGCTGCAGTCTCTGAGGTCCCGAGTTCGATTCCCAGCACTGCAAAAATGGGAGGATGTGGCAATCCACTCCCAAGGCAATCCCGAAACAGCCATTGAAAACCCTGTGAGGGTCGCTATGAGTCGGATACCGACTCGACGGCACCTAACAACAACAACAAGTGATGAGTACCTGCAGTCTCAGCTACTGGGGAGGCTGAGGCAAGAGGATCACTTAAGCCCACCAGGTCAGGGCCAGCATGGGCAACATAGCCAGACCTGGTCTCAAAAAAAAAAAAAAAAAAAAAAAAAAAAAAAAAAAAAAAAAAAAAAAAAAAAAAAAAAAAAAAAAAAAAAAAAAAAAAAAAAAAAAAAAAAAAAAAAA
>VMDO01038169.1:0-13719 GCA_007922755.1 Pedetes capensis
TACCTGGATGGGAGATCGCCTGGGAACACCAGAAGCTGTAGGCTTGGGAGAAGGACCTGGCAACCCCCTCCCAAAAATCAATCTGCCATTGAAAACCCTATGAACAGCAGAGAAGCACTGACAATAGTGTTTCCCCTGTTGTACAGAGGGTCGCTATGAGTCGGATACCGACTCGACGGCACCTAACAACAACAACAAAAGAAGGAGACTACTGTATTTCTTCCTTCATATAACAATCAATAAACAAAACCTAGAAAGTCTCAACTGAAAGGAAATTTAGAGGTCACATAATTTCAGACTTTGAAAATCTGAGGCTCAAAGGGATTTGTCTATAGTCATACAGCTATTAAGTGGATGATGGACCTGAACTCATGTCTCCTGGCTTTAAGCTATGTTTTCCCAATATATCCACCATTGGATATTCCATAATTTCTCAAAATAATCTCTACTTTGGAGTGTCCACAACTTGTCTACCTTATCTGCTCTAGCGTCATTTCCAGAAACATTTCCTGTGTCATGTGTCATGAAATCTTATCTCTGTAATTGACTTGGAGATAAAAGTTAGAAAGACAGAGAAAAATAGATCCATGCAATAACTTTTACTCAATGGAAATTTTATAATGCAGTTGCTGAAGCAGAAACATACAATTCTATTTAATTCATCCATTCATTCCATAATCATTTAATGAGTGACCTCTATGTGCTAGGCATTTTAGGAAGTAAAAGAATAAGATATCTTCTGCCCTCAAATGGAGAAAAACAAATATTGTAATATAATGTGAAATTATTATAGAAAGAGTAAAAGCATTGCAGCAGGAAGTGGGTGAGGTGAGGGGAGGGACATTACGGCTATGGAATCTAAGAAATATCTGAGAGAAGTGATCATACTTGAACTGGACCTTGAAGGAGTCATAGGGTCTGTGAAGTGAATGAGAAAGTGAAGGACATTCTATGAATAGGGAATGACAGTCACAAATAGAATTATGATGCTGTACTTTCAAAAGGTTGAAAGTCATTTGAAATGGTTGGAGTAGAATATGGGAGAAGGATGATAAGGGTGAGTGGGAGGATTCAGCTGGACAGGCAGGGTCAAATTAAAACTAGCAGAACAATATTGGATTAAATGTGGAAATTATTACTGAAAAATATAAAGAGTGCAAATATAAGGGTGTGATAGAGAGTAGTGCATAGAATATTCATTTGAGGGTGGGATTAGTGAAGCTCCTTGTGGAACGTAGATTTTAGCAGAATTTGTGAGGGAAGAAACATGGACTGATTGGCTGGGAAGAAGAAGAAAACAGAGCATTGGAGAATGGATGGAACAAATCATTTTTTGGTAACTGACATAGATTGTCATTGTTGTTAGGTGCCATCAAGTAGGGTCCGACTCATAGCAATCCTCATAGGGTTTTCAATAGCTGATTGTTTTTTTCGGGATTGCTTCAAGAGTGGATTGCCACGTCTTTCTTCCATTTCTGTGGTGCTGGGTATGGAACCCGGGTCCTCAGAGAGTGTGTTGCAGCACTCTACTCACTGAGCTAAAGTCCAGCCCCACTGACATAGATATTCACCTATAATTTTAAACATGAGAATTCCTTTCTCAGTTTCCAGGTTCCATAGTCTTCTAAGAGATCCTGCATTATCTTATATCATACAGGTGTTGTCTTCTTATTCCATGTTTAGGTCCATATCAATAATTTCAGATATGTTTGTCACAAACACATTCACAGGACTACTGAGTAAAACTGTGGGTTACAATGATGTACTTAGCTGTCCCAAATGGAGTATACTGTTGCGGAAGCCCATAATTTTTCTGTTGGAAGTGTGAATGCAAAGGCTAGACAGCCAGTTATTTGAGATATTATGAAAGGACTCAAAGTATTGGATGCAAAGTATAACCATGGAATTTTTAACATTACTCTAAAATTGAAATTCTACATTCTTAACATGAACTTGAATAGTTAAGATAGGGCTATAGTTGAAGGTCTATAACTCACTCCTGGCATGGTATCTTTGGCAAACTAAATACTCTTTTAGTTAGGGGAAGCAACTTATAAATAATTATTCTTACAAGTCAATTCTTTTTACATTGCTTATATTATGTACTTAAAGGCCAGTCAGCCTTATGCTAAAATAATGGGCTGGAAAACTGAATTAAAAATGAGGAGTTCAATAATGTGATTTGGTAAGAAGCTGGTCACAGGATCAATCTTTGGTACAGAATTTCTTAATGGGATAAATGATACTGGCATTACCCAGAAAAGTGTATTTGTGCAGAGTTCAGAGAATTGTGAGACATGATTATACCTAAATTGTATGCATATGACTTCTGTAGTCCTATAGTTCAAAGGCCAAAGTGTTCATAGGGCAGAGTTTTCCCATCTCACACAGATCTCTCCAGTCTTGGAACTTTAATATTATTTTGAAACTTCTTGTTTTCATGTAGTTTTATACTTTTCTAATTGCTTAATGGAGGCATGCAGAAGTAGGCATATTATATAAAGCACTACCTTTTATGTCAGAAGACCTCACCTGAGTTTTGATTTATATAATTATAAAAGTTTGTTAATCATGCCTACCTCAAAGTTGGGTTGTGAAGGTTAAATGAGGCTCACAGGAGAAGTTAAAGCATTTCTCTGGGTCTTGTGGTACATACCTGTAAACCCAGTGACTCAGGAGGCTGAGGCATGAGGATAACAAGCGTGAGGCCAGAAGCAGCCTATGCAACTTAGTGAGACCCTCTCTCAAAATGAAAAAAATAAAGAAGAAAAAAGAGGCAGGAGTGCAGCTCAGTAGTAGAACACTTGTTTAGCATGTGTGAGTCCCTGCGTTCAGCCCCCCAGAACTGCAAAAAGAAATTGCAATGTTATGACCATGTAAGAGATTTATATTATCATCATGCATGTTGGGAATTCTCAAGCTTTCTTTTAGGAACTATATTTGAATTTGAAGCCTTGCAAGCACAGATGGTATATGTGTGCGTGCACATATGCGTACATGCATGTGTATATTTTGACAGTGTTGTTGTTGTTATTAGGTGCCGTGGAGTCGGTATCTGACTCATAGCGACCCTCATAGGGTTTTCAATGGCTGACTATTTCGGGATTGCCTTGGGAGTGGATTGCCATGCCCTGCTCCCATTTTTGCAGTGCTGGGAATTGAACTCGGGATCTAAGAGACTGCAGCACAGCGCTCTACCAACTGAGCCAATTCTGCTTACTTCTATATTCACAGTATCTCTACAGTCACAGTACCTAACATAATCACTAACTTTAGTAGATATAAAAATATTTATGATAGAATGAAATGATAATTGATTTAGTGTTCTTTTCTTTTCTTTTCTTTTCTTTTTTTTGTGGTACTGGGGGTTGAACCCAGGGCCTCTCTCTTGCATGCTTTGTAAATGCTCTACCACTGAGGTGCACCCCCCAGCCCACTTTTTTACTTTTTGGGACAGGGTTTCCCTAAATTACGCAGACTGCATCTGGTCTCGAACTTGTGGTCCCCCTGCCTTTGCCTCCCCAGTTGCTGGGATTACAGGTGTGCACCACTGTGCCTGGCTTGATTTAGTGTATTAATAAAATCTCAGTATGACTGGAGCAACAGAGTAGTCTGAAGAAAAAGAGACTGCTAGTTTCTAGTAAAAAGCGGCAAGGAGATACCACTTCTGCTATTCTGCCTTACAATCTCAAGAATGTGCAGAAGGAAGCATGATATGACAGAATGTCTATGTGTTTGTATATGTGGGTGTTCATAGTGGTTTGTGTCACCAGATAGAGTTATATGATTTGATGCTTTTTAATTTGACCCATATTTGCTGAGTACCCACAGTATTTCAGGCTTTGTACTAGGTATCAAGAAGTGGTTTTAACAAGCTATATACAAATATATGACAAATTCATGCTGTCAGAGGCTCACTATGAGAAAGAGACACAGAGATAAAGAATTTTTTTTTTGTGGTACTAGAGGTTGAATCCAGGGCCTCTCTCTTGGGTGTTTTGCAAGTGCTGGACCACTGAGCTGCATGCCCAGCTGATTTTTTTTTTTTTTTTTACGTTTTTGAGACAGGGTCTCACTAAATTGCACAGACTACCTCTGGTCTCAAACTTGTGATCCTCCTGCCTCCACCTCCCCAGCAACTGGCATTACAGGCATGTGCCACCAAGCCCCGCCAAGATTGTTGTTGTTGTTGTTGTTGTTGTTAGGTGCCACTGAATCATGTCCTACTCATAGTGACCCTGTGTACAACAGAACGAATCACTCCCCGCCACTGCCATGCTTGGCACTATGTCATCACTTCTATGGTGTTCATAGGGTTTCCAGTAGCTGATTGTTTTGGGATTGTTTCAGGAGTGGGCTGCCAGGTCCTTCTCCTGGTTTTGCAGTGTTAATGATTGAACTCAGAGCCTTGGAGAACACAGAGTGGCACTCTACAAACTGAGCCATACCCCAGCCCAAAGGTAAAGATAGGCACCTTAATATAAATAAAAATTAAGTACAACGTGAAAAAAGAGAATAGATAAAGCAATTTTGACTTGAGGGAGGTTGTGGAAATGATAATGAGGTGATGTAGCATGGCCTGAAGGAAGCAATGGCATTTCAAGTAGGCCTTGAAAAACAAATGACCTATCTGACATTTCTCTGGGTACATAATAGGACCTCAAAAGAGAGTAAGTCACATAGGATGGATCAGAAGATTATGTTATGATCCTTTTGTAATAGGCTGAGATATAAATTATTGAATAGTTTAGTATAGCACGGTTATTAATAGCTTTGGATTACCAGTTAGTCTAAGTGGGTTCGAAACTCAGTTTCACTGTTTGAATGCTGTGTAATTTTAGTAATTATCCTTCTGAAGGTTAGTTGTCCCATCCATAGAATTAAGATAGGATTAATACCTAGTTCATCACAATGCTGTGATAATGAAATGAATTAATATGTAAAAGTCATTTAGTACAGTGTCTAGCTAGCACAGGGTAAGCGTAATAAATGATAGCTTTATATTGCTATACACTAATGACATAGTAAGGTGATGTAAACTCTCAAGAGAGCTCATTCCTTCTCACCTGTGGTGTTTCAGTCCTCCACTAACCAGCTCTTGTGTAAAGGAGTAATGGAATCAGAGTTATTCTTTAAGAAAATCGATCTGAGAGTAACAGGAAGATAGGGCCAACTGGGGGGGGGGAGACTGGAATTAGGGATGCTTTATGAAGTGTTTTAAAAGCTCAGTTCAGGGTCTTGGGAATCTAAGGTGGTGGAAGTGTGGTTGGAAATAAGGCAGAAAGGTGAAAGAGGGACAGTGCAGGATAATTTTTTTTTCTGGTCACCCCTAAGTTGGTTCCCTTGCTCAGTAGCCAGCACCCAAAACATTACACTCGACTTGCATTCTACATGCTGATCACTTTGATCCATTTCACATTTCCTTTTGGATGGCTCATGATGTTTAAGACCTTAAGAAATTTATATTTGGGGTAAAAAGGGAAAAGCCTCAGGTATGTAGAATTTTCACCTGATACTTGGCTGGATGCTCTGAAAAGAGAGGATAATGTTGGAATGCATGCAGGTGCATTGGGTATGGCTTGTGAAATCGAGAGGAAGATGGCTTGCTGATGAGTTGCAATAGTTAAGTTTTGGTCACCAGGCTGCATTTCATAGAACAGATGTCTTCCAACCAAATGGGCACACATGTTCTCTTCTAACACAGATGTAAATGCATCATTAAAGACAGCAATCCCAAAATGGAAGGACAGGCTTACACTATTTGGCAAGCCAGAAATACAATCTAAATAATTCACACATTTTTTCCTGGGGAGTGGCTAATTCTGTTCAAGCCCAATCTCATTCATTAGGGCTTTTTATTCTGTTGTGTGATTATCCAGGCTGATCCTTAGTAATGATGCTTCCTTTCATTTGTTCAAATTGTACCCTCGATAAATCAGGAAATTGTATATGAAAGGTACATTGGCTAAAAAATTGGGTAATTCTTTTAGTAGCAATTATCTGTTATATCTTTTACTTCAAAGTTGTTTGATATAAGCATCAGTTTATGCCAGGAAAACTGAAAGGTGGTTAGGGAACCATTACTCTTTTGAAACTTGTAAAAATCTCACTATTCTTACATATGCAGGCTTGCAAGCTACAGAATGAAACTGTGTAACTGAAATCAGAATCCTTTACTTTTACTTTTCAACATAAACTGGAAACCACCTCTTTCAACCCTCAAAATCATTACCTTTGTGTTTATTCAGTAATTATTCAGTTGTTTCTGAGTTAAACTTGACCTTTTCCATCTAGATGAATGGAATATAGCATTGAGAAGGAATTTAATGCCATTTTTTTCACTCTGTCATTTCATCTTCTAAGAAACCATTTTGAGAAATAATCTAACAAGGTTTTGTCCTGATTGATAATCATGAATGTAGAAAACTATATCTTTAGAGAAAAAAGCTATGAATTACTGTGTTCTAAAATTCTCTGCAGGAAAAATGCCAAGTTTTTAGAATGATGATTATAAAATAACTATAAAGAAAGTTTGAAATAAAAAAACCCTTGAGTATTGAGGTTGTAGGCTTTTATACTTGTGATTCCAAAGCATTCTCATTAACATTTTTAAAAAATTACAACTCGGGGCTGGGCATGGTGGCTCATCCCTGTTATCCCAGCAGCTTGGGAAGTAGAGCCAGGAGGATCACAAATGCAAGGCCAGAGGGATTCTGCATAATTTAGTGAGATCTTGTCTAAAGATAAACAAGTAAAAAATGGGCTTGTGGTGCAACCCAGTGGTAGAGCACTTGAAAAGCATGTATGAAGCCTTAGGTTCAACCTTCTAGTACTGAAAAAAATGTTATAACTCTATTCTTCAAAATTTCTGAATCATGTAATGAGCCTGTTTGGTTCAGGTAAGGTCCTGGCAAGTCAAATTAGCTCCAATAATCTGGTCCTAGGACCTAGATTTGTTCCCAGGACAGAGAGGTATTTCTTGAAGCATTTAGGAAGATAAGAGACAGAAAGTAATTATGGATTGTTTATTGCTAAGGACTAAACTAGACTTGTCAACACTCAAGGATTTATAGTAAACACCAGAGAGAAGAGAAAGATGGGAAGGGTCAGAAACTTGGGAGAATTAGAATGGAATAGGGATACATAATGGAGTTTGAAATAAAACCAAGCAGTCTTGGTAACCCAGATAAATATTAGGCCCCACACTAAGCACCTACATGGAGTCCCATGTTTAAAAAGTTATAGTTTAATGGCCAAATATAACCAAAAAGGAATTTATTTTTCTTCACATCTCCTAAAGAACATTTAAGGGAGTCCAATCCATAATCTCCAGCAACACTGTCCCAAGGCCTCTTTATGCCCTCTCTGAAACTTCTCACCTGCCAATCCCTATGGGCTGGCAGTGCAGTCCAGTGGTAGGGCACCTACAATGTATGTACAAGGCCATGAGTCCAGCCCCCAAGTACCACACACACACACACACACACACACACACACACACACACACACACAGAGAACTAAGGAGGTTTTCTTTTGTTTTTTAGTACTGTGGGTAAACCCATAGCCTTGCTCATGTTAGGCAAACACTCTTATCACTGAGCTATATCCTCAGTTCCTTTTTTATCTTTTAGTTGGGACAAGGTCTTGCAAAAGTGTGCATGCTGCCTTTGGCTTCAAACCTGTGACCTTTCTTCCTCAGCCTCCTAAGTAGCTGAGATTACAGGTGTGTGCTACCACACCTGGCCAAAGAACTGTTCTTGAGTATTTGAAGTTTGGTTTGGTATAATGTACTGAATTATGTCCCTCCAAAGTGCCTATGTTGAAGGTTGCAGTACCTCAGAACATAACGCTATTTGGAGATGAAGATTTAAAGTGGCAATTTTGTTAAAATGAGGCATTTAGCATGTTGTCTTGATTTGATGTGACTGGTGTCAGAGAGAAACACCAGGGATATGCACACACAGGAGAAAAGCATGTGAAAACATAGTGAGAAAGAAGCTATTTGCAAGCCAAGGAGAGCAGCCTTATAAGAAACCCAATCTGCTAAAAATCTTAATTTTAGACTTCTAGCCTCCAGAACTGTGAGAAAATAAATTCCTGTTGTTTGGGTCACCCAGTCTGTGGTATTTTGTTATGATAGTAAGAAGACTAATAAATCTGAGAGTTTGGATTTTATCAATAGAGATGAAGATAAACAGTTTGGGGATAGCCATGTTTAAGAGGTGGTGGGTAAAGATAGTTACAAGGATATGGAGAGGCTTCAATAGAAAATCGCAAGTCTTTTATGATCTTTTACAGTCTCTTTTTTGGTCAATAGAGAAATTGATTCATGACAGAATCAATCTCTTCACTTGACCATTTCTTGGCTTGTTTAGTTCTCTACAGCTACAACTCTTGTATTAATTGCAATCCTAAACCCTATTGAAAACCACCAACAGGACTTCTTGTGACTTTTCCTTTTTAGTTGAATTTCAGTCATTTGTTTAGTGAGTGCTCGCACAGGAACAGTTAAATTATAGAAAATATGTAGGCAAATGCCTGCAGAGATAAATAGTAACATGGGAACAACCAGAAGGCCTTGGTCAATGCCTCTTTGCTAAGATCCTAGTCCATTTAGACTTGGTTTGGAAAACAAGTCTTATCGTCATATTCCTATTTTACATCAATATGTTGATAAAAAGCTTCATCTGTCTTAAATTATAAGACTAACAAGGTTAGGAGAAGCAGCACTTTTTAGCAATAAAAACTTTAACAGGGGAGTAGAAGTAGAAGATAGCTATGAAAAGGAGAAAAAGACGAAGAAAATTATGGTAGTCAGTGACTCTCACCTGCTGGACTCTTGGTAATCTTGTCTTGGGAGGAAGCTGTCCATACATAGTTTTCTGATGCTTTGTTCAAGATTGTTTTTTTAAAATAATCTTTAATGATAATACGTGCATTATAGGAAACAAAAACACAAGAAGCAAAACCAAAATTCATCCATGGTCACAAGCAGTTCAGTTGGATATATCCTTCTAGGTCTGGCCTGTATACACACAACATTCCATTTTAGGTAACTGAGATTATATAATATATGTCATGCTGTTCCACACATAGTGAATATTTGCCAATTCAAAATCCTAAAGCTACATGAATATTTTTATAACCAAGAAATACAGTACATCAATTTGATCTGTTAGAAAAAATATGTAATCTTGGTTTCCTTTGGAACAAAATCCCACTGAAGACAAAAATGAAAATAAGCTTCTAGTTAGAAGTATTAGCAGATTTACAATTAAAATACTGTGTTCTCTTAATGCTAAATTAAAAATGAGACATAAAACAACAGAATACACTAAGCATAGTGTTTCTAAGAGAGATCATTATCAGATCTATACTATTAAAATACTAAGAAGGTATGCTCTCACTGAATTAGTACATTCCTATAGTACAGCCAGAAGGTGCACATCAACAGCTCTCAACAAAATGTAAATTGGAGCACACCTGTACACATTTCTCCCTGTAGGCTTCCTTCTACCACTCTACAGCCAGTTTAATAAACACATCCTGACTCATCCTGCTTGGAGGTAGTACAACAATTCTATCTCTAAGATGATCTGTTCTGTGAATTGTAACAAGTTGGCTAATTCACTAGCTGTACTTTTTACCATTGTTGTTGTTAGGTGCTGTCGAGTTGGTATCCAACTCATAGCGACCCTCATAGAGTTTTCAATGGCTGACTGTTTCGGGATTGCCTTGGGAGTGGATTACCAGGCCCTTCTCCCATACTTTTTACCATACACATCTATAAAACTTAGATGTTACAAAATAATGAACTTTATTCACAATAAATACAAATACTTTACCAAAATTGCACATATAGACCTAGGGTTGTAACAGAAAGCCATCTTTTAGATTTGCAGATACTTGCAAAGAGCCTTTCCCTCACAATTCCAAGCTCCGAGAGGTGGACTAACAAAGGTCATATTCAGAAGACAGTGCTTCCTAAAAACTACATTATTGTTAGGTGGGGTCAAGTCAGTGTCTGATTCATAGCAACCCTAGTACAACAGGTGAAACACTATTGTCAGTGCTCCTCTGCTGTTCATACGGTTTTCAATGGCAGATTGATTTTTGGGAGTGAGTTGCCGGGTCCTTCTCCCAAGCCTATAGCACCTGGTTTTCCCAGGTGGTCTCCCATCCAAGTACTAACCAGGACCGACCCTGTTTAGCATCCGAAATCTGATGAGATGAGATGCCACAGTGGTATGGCTACAGACAAAAACTAACATGCAGACATTTATATAGGGATTTTTTTGCTACTTGTAACATATTTTGGGCAATAGGAATTATCCTTTAATATCTAGTGATAGGGAAGGTGTTGGACTAGAAGCAGTCTCCGTGTAATTTTGCAAATGAAAATGTCAGAGTAACAAAAGAGAAATTCAAACTCCAGGAGAAAAAACTAGAATGCAACAGAAAATACAATAAAGGTGTTAAAACAATCAAATTTAAAAAGGCAAAGAGACTTCAGAACAGAAAGAAGAGAACAACGTGTGCCCACACATTGGCTTTAACCCTGACAGGGGTAACGGGAACTTCATCTCCTCCACAAGATTGTCTACTCAACTTTGGCAGCTGTGGCAACTGCAGTGGTGGCAGAGGTTACCACTGTAGTAGCAGCAGCAATGCTGGCCACCATAGCAGTGGTGGTGGTGGCAATGACCATCACAGTAGCAGTGGTGGTGACTGCAGTCATGGCAGTGATGACTGTGACCACCATGGCAGTGACAGGGGTGGGGCAAATGCCTCAGAGGTAACAGCAGTGGCAGCTACCATGGTGGTAGTGGCTATGGAAGCAGCAGTAAATCTTGCTGGGCAATACCTGGTCAGGAAGTGGGACCTCCTAGGTAGGTCCTGGTCAGTAGATACCTAGGCAGGATGGTGAGGCAAATCAAAACAGTGGATGAGAATATATACATTCAGATATGAGAGTGTCTGCTTCCCAAAGCCAACCCTGTTCCTCAGGAGCTACCTCTCAACCATGCAGCTAGGAGATGAGGGACTGAGAGAAGCAAAGACCAAATGGAGAAATTAAACCTCAAATCCTCCTCCATTACACAGGGAAATTGTGAATGGGAAGGACATGAAACCACAGAGACTTGCACTGCAGGACAGATAACACTGTTGTTTACTTCTCCCCAATCTCTAGAGACTGCAACTTACACTGACTACTTTCTTACTGAGGACTCACAAAGTAGTTCTTACAATAATTGGTCTTACCTTTTTGTTGTTGCTGTTTCTCTAAATTTTCTTTTTTCTTTTTTTTTTTCAAATTTGCAATCCTTTTTCCTTTTATATTATCAGAGCTATCTGATTACAATACTTGCAATACTAGTTGAACACAAATTTATTTGTCATAAAAACTTCTATGTTTGTGTTTATCATAACTCTTATTCAAATAATCTTATACATATTTTTTGTATAGCATATAAGCAGATTTATAATTTTGTCTGCTCTTTTCTTGCCCACCCCCTAAACATTCCTGTCTGCTTATTCTTCTCCCTCTCTTCCATTCAATCCTGCTTCTTTCTCTTCTCCCTTCTTCTGATTCATCCCCTGGTTCCATCCACCTGCTGTTGCTATCTTTACTATAATTAATTACTAACCTCATAGCTTACTCTATACTATTCTCATAACTTCCTTTTCTAAGGTAATTAGTTAAGTAACAACTAGATTCAAATTAGCTTAATTATGACTACAAATATGATTTTAATCAGAGTTTTTTGGTCCTCTCTCAGTCATACCGGGGATCAAGACCTCAAGAGAAGACTGTACACAAACAAGACTCACAAATAAAACAAGAAGAGGCAACCATCCCAACAGATGCAAGAATTCCAATGCATAAATAAAAGAAATATGAAAAACAAGACAATAGGACTCTTCCAAAAGACCATAATTCCCCAATAATTGAAATGAAAGATATTGAAGTGCCTGAAATACCAGGCAAAGAATTCAAAAGTCTACTTAATAGAATGATGCATGATCTCAAAGAAAAAAAAACACAAATAAGCAGATGAATGAAATAACTAAGTTAATTCAGGTAGTGGATAAAAAAGTATCTAGCTCAGGAGAAAAATTTAGTAAAGAAATTGAGATCTTGAAAAAAATAAAATATAAATGTTGAAAATGAAAATGACAACAAACCAAATGAAAATCACAGTAATGCCAGCAGAAAGGATCAATCAGAGGAAAGACTATCAGGGAAGAAAGATAGGGTCAAATATAATCTACACTCAGATACTAACACAGAAAACATAAAGGAAAATGACCACAACTTTCAAGAACTATGGGACAAGATGAAGAGACATAACCTAAAGATCTATGGTATAGAAAAAGGAGTTGAGACAAAAGCTAGAGTCATAGAAAACCCACTAAATGAAAAATAGCAAAAAACTTCCCAAGTCTAGGGAAAGAAATAGACACTCAAATTATGTAGGCATTATTGTTGTTGTTAGGTGCCATTGAATAGGGTTTGACTTATAGTAACCCTTGTAGGGTTTTCAATAGCTAATTGTTTTTGAGATTGTTTTGGGAGTGGATTGTCATGTCCTTCTCCCTTTTTGTGGTGCTGGGGATTGAATCCAGGGCCCCAGAGAGTGCAGAGCTGCACTCTACCAACTTATCTAAGCCCTATCCCCAACCCTAAATAGACCTGAAAAGAAAACACATTCTCCATATAACTTTATAGTTAAAATGCTAAAAATGCAAAACAAGGAAACAATTTTAAAATCAGGAAGAGAAAAATGCCATGTCATTTGCAAAAGCAACCATATCAGAATAGTATCAGATATTTGAGTAATAACCCTAAAAGCCAGAAAACCATACAATGACATATCTCAAGCCCTGAAAGCAAATAACTGCTAACCAAGACTATTGTTTCCAGCAAAGCTATCATTTAAAATTAATGGAGAAATAAAAACCTTTCAAGATAAGCACAAACTTAAACAATTCACAACCACCCAACCAGCATTGCAGAAGATACTTAAAGGAACCCTATGCACAGTGGAGGGCTGGGGTTTAGTGCAGTGAGTAGAATGCTGGTCTGCACTTTCTGAGGACCTGGGTTCTATCCCCAGAACCGAAAACATGGGAGAAGGATGTGGCAGTCCACTCCTGAAACAATCCCTAAATGATTAGCCATTGAAAATGCTATGAGGATTGCTATAGTTTGGACATGACTGGAGGGCACCTAACAACAATATCAATGCATAGAGGAAGAAGAAATACACAAATATTAGAATACAAGAATGAATAAATTCCAATATAGGATCACATGAAAAAATGAGAACAAGAAGCAAGCATATCTAACTTAGAAAATAAGCAAGTCACTAATGAACAGGGGAGGAAGTAAAGAACAATCAACACTCAAACATACTAGAAAAACAACCAACAAAAGTACACAAAACACCAAATTCTTTATGATAACCTTAAATATAAATTGTCTTAATGCTCTATTTATAAGACATAGATTAGCCAATTTGATTTGGAAACATGAACTAGCTATTTGCTGTCTTCAAGAGACATACCTCACTGGAAAAGACAGACTAAAAAAGAAAGAAAGAAATATGACTTAAGCATGGGGAAGCCAAAAGAAAAGCAGAGGTTGCTATATTGATATCTGACAAGCAGACTTCAGCTCAAAATTAATCAGAAGAGACAAAAAGGTTACTACATATT
>VMDO01038170.1:0-13713 GCA_007922755.1 Pedetes capensis
ACAATAAACAAATCAAATAATGAAAATCTTAAGTAAAGAATACTGGAAATTTAATTAAATAAAAAATAACTTAGTATGATATTATAGGTCTAACTTTGTACTATTTTAGGGAAAAATCCAATATTGCCACCAAGTATTTTATGCATGTCCATGGCACTACAAATAAATTTATTGATAACCCATCCAATAATTAAGTACTTTTACCAAAGAATAAATCTTTTATTCACATATATTTGATGTGTCTACCAAAACATTCTAAAAATCAATTAACTTGAATGAGTTACTGTGAATAAATTATCCATTTTCTGTATTTTATCATGCTAGTTAAATATATTAAATTAGCTGTGATCAAAGTTTATAATATTATGTTCTGATTCTGCCTATAAAATATAACAGATGGGCACCAGGTGCGGTGGCGCACTCCTGTAATCCCAGTGGCTCTGGAGGCAGAGGCAGGAAGATTGCAGGTTTGAGACCAGAGGCAGTTCGCGTAATTTAGCGAGACCCTTTCTCAAGAAGTAAAAAAAAAAAATGGGCTGGGGGTGCAGCTCAGTGGTTCAGCACTTGCAGAGCATGTAGGAGCGAGGCCCTAGGTTCAACCCCCAGTACTGAAAAAAAAAAAAATATATATATATGTATATATATGATGATTTCTTAGGCATACATTCTTGAAAGAATGGTAATTTGGAATTCAGTTTTGGTACAAACTCCTGTGGAAGATGGCCAACTATAATTTTCTTCCATGTAACTCTGTGAGTAAAAAGAGTCAGAGCAACAAAGGAGAGACTATATTCCAAGGAGAGGAAGAGAGGAAGAGGAATACGAACCAAGCAAGAGATGACAAGACAGCTAAGAAGCATGATGAAACAGAAAAGTAGGAAACAATCCTCCATTCCATTCCCCACTCCTTGGAGGAAAGGGAACACTATGTCACAAGCACGAGATAAGCCTGGAGCATGCAGACAGCCCTGGTGACAACAGATGGGTAGCCCTAGCCACAGTGAGACCCATGGTTTTTGCAAGATTTAAATCCAGTGTGAGTATTTGGTGGGACAATCACCCTTCCTTCATGGCAGGCTAGCATGAGAAGTACATTGCATTGCTCCCCATATGTTAGAGTGCAATAACCAGGCACCATCTTGAGAGGAAGCCTACTATTTAGGACTGAGCTACTCTGGAGATCAGAAAATACAGAATAATAACAATTCAGTGTCCCTGGAAACACTTTGCTGCTGTGACTAGGGTGGGAGATGACCATTGAGAAACAGTCATGGAAGGGGCAAGGGTCTGTCACAGGAGATGCCTGTCAATGAATGAACAGATAAAGAAATGTAGTATATATACAAAATGGAGTATTATTCTTCCATAAAGAAGAACAAAATAAAATCTAAACTAAAATTTAAAAGTTTTTTAAAAAGGAAGTGTAGGGGTTGGGCATACAACTCAGTGGTAGAACACTTGCTTAGCACATGTAAGCGTCTAGGTTCAGCTCTCAGTACTGAATGAACAAACAAATAAACTCTATTTTTTTCCTAAAAGTTCTGCAATATATATATATTTTTTTATTGGAAACTTTTAAAGTACACCTTAATGTGATTCATTCTGACATGCTTTTCATTGTGGCATTTCCATATATGCATTTTGATGTACATTATTCATATAGATGGCCCTTACCAGCTTGTATGCTTCCCCCCCACCCTCCCCATCTAAGTCTTCTCTATCATTTACTTGGGAATATTTTTCTATATGTCCTTGGGTTCCAGTTCTGTTTAAGATAGAAACTTTTTCTGTAGTGAACTTTATTTTTATCTTGTCAGAACAACTGCACGCATTTTCTAGACCATTTATATTGACACCATTCTTAGCTTTTTTGTTTTGTTTTGTTTTGTTTTGATCCGACCTTTGAATAGGATTTTTCCTTCTTATAATTTTGATTCAGCTCCCACATATGAGTGAGAACATGTGGTGTTTCTCTTTCTGAGTTTGTGTTCATTCACTTAAAATAATTTTCTCTAATTCCATCTGTTTTGCTGCGAATGTCCTTATTTCATTTTTCTTGATTGCTGAGTAGTATTCCATTGTGTATATGTACCATAGTTTTTTTTATCCATTCTTCTGTTGGAGGGCACTTTGGTTGATTCCATATCCTTGCTATTGTGAAAAGTGCAGCATTGAACATGGAGATGCAGGTGTCTCAGTGGTATGATGACACATCTCCCTTTGGGTAAATTCCCTGTAGTGTTATAGCTGGATTATACGGTAGATCTATTTTCAGTTTTTTAAGATATTTCCATATTGATTTCCACAGTGGTTGGACCAATTTACAGCTCCACCAACAATGTAAGACTGTTCCTTTTTCACCACAACCTCGCCAGCATTTGTTGTTATTTGTTTTATTGATCTTGGCCATTCTTACTGGTGCAAGGTGAAATCTCAGAGTTGTTTTAATTTGCATTTCCCTAATGGCTAGGGATACTGAGCATTTCTTCATGTGTTTCATGGCTTTACAGACCTCTTCATTTGAGAACTGTCTACTCAGTTCCTTTGCCCATTTGTGTATTGGGTTGTTTTTTGGGGGAGTTTTTTTCTTGAGTTCTTTATAAATTCTAGTAATTAGATCTTTATCTGATGTATAAAATGCGAAGGTTTTTTTCCCATTCCGTGGGGGTTTCCTTGACTCTGTTAATTGTTTCTTTTGCTGGGGAGAAGCTTTTTAATTTCATGTAATCCCATTTATCTATTCTTGTTGCAATTTCTCGAGCAATTGGAGTCCTATTAAGGAAATAATTTCTTATGCCTATATGATGGAGTGAATTGCCTATCTTGCCTTCTATAAGTTTTAAAATTTCTGGTTTTATGTTGAGATCTTTTATCCATTTTGAGTTAACTCTCATGTATATTGAGAGATGCGGGTCAGTTTTCATTTTTATGCATGTGGATAACCATGTTTCCCAGCACCATTTGTTGAAAAGGCTGTCCTTTTTCCAGTTTACTTGCTTTGCTCCTTTGTTGAAAATCAGGTGGCTATAGGTGTGTTGAGGTATATCTGGGTCTTCTATTCTGTTCCAGATGTCTTCAGACCTATTTTTGTGCCAGTACCAAGCTGTTTTTGCAACCACTGCCCTGTAGTATAGCTTGAAGTCAGGGATTGTAATGCCACCTGCCTTAGATTTGCAGCTATTTTTGTGACTAACACATCAGAGCTTTTCTAGCCTACAAAACTGAAATAAAACAACAAAAAGTCATCCACATAAGCGAGACACTTGCACCTTCATTAGTACCTACTTTGAGTTCCAAGTTTTGAAGTTAATAACATGATTTATAAGAGGAATTTTCTCAAAATTATCTTGGGAAAACTTTCTTTAAAAAAAAAAAAAAGTGGAAGGATTGCTAGTTCCAGTTCTGTCTGGGTGACATAGTAAGATCTTGTTTAAAAAAAAAATGAGAAAGTACCCACAAAGGTAGGGAATTTAAGAGATTTAGCTCCTCTCATTAACACATTATTACCCATAGTGAGTTAAAATTATTAGAATAGGATTTATGCCCTGAAAATTACATGAAATGCTGAAAGATTAGGAAAATTAGGTTAATTTTCTCTGCTATTTAGTCAAGTGGATAGATGAGGTTCCACACAGGCATCAGTGTTCTTGAACCAGTACAATCCAGGACTTTGTTTCTCAAACAAGCAGGAATTAGAGTTATGTGGGATTATTAAATTACAGATTGCTGACTCCAAGGCTTAGAGTTTCTTATTCAAAATATTTGTATTTATAATAAGATTCCAGGTGATGCTGGTGCAGTTGGTTGGAGAAACATGCTGAGAACTATTGCCCTAGGACCAAGATGCAGACATGAAACAAGCAGTGTGCAAAAACAAACTGCTATTTATTTAAAGACTATAGTATCTATTGTACTGCCAAGATGACAGAATATGCCAATAAACAAAACAAACAGACAAGTAATACCCAATTGGAAAAAAGAGGCCACTAAAAAACAACCTGGTAAGTTCTACCTTCCTTGAAGATATTAGTATATCTAGCTGACCAAGAAGCTTATATTTTAATTATATTCTCAAGGCAAGAAACAACAACAAAATGTCAACCACATAAGCATGGTGTTTGTGTCAGCTATGGAACTTTGGGAGGCTGAATTCTATCTTTGTGGAAGCATCTCCCCAGGGGTGGGCCTTTAGAAGCTTTTTTCCAAAGCCCCAGTTTGCATCTCTCTGTGCTCTCTGCTTCCTAATCACCAAGATGTGAGGTGCTGGGCCACAGGCCCTACCATGGCTGCCTTGCATCCAGGACTTCCACTTTTATGGACTAAAATCTAATAATCATAACTTCCAATAAATATTTCCTCCCATAAATCTTCTTCAGTCAATTCCTCTGTCACAGTGACCTGCCACCTGTGTAATACACATGCATTTTTCTCTAATTGCAAAATGCAAACATCAATGATTTTTATTTTTTGAGAAAATACACCTTGATAACATGCATAACTGTGTGAACATACTTAATGCCAGTAAACTATACATTAAACATGGTTAAAGTGTAGACTTTGTATAATATTTGTTATCCTATAATAAAGATATTCATTTTTTGATACAGTATATTTTCATATTAGCATTTTTGTTTATTGTTTTGTAGTATTTAACTAATTAAATGATTTCATTTAGCTTATTTAAATTCACTCATTTTTCTTTTTATTTTATTCTAAAAACCTAGATCTCTATTAAGTTTGACTTTGAAAAATATTGTATAGTTACTACTACTACTTCTATGGTGCTACTCTAATAAAAAACAGTAACTCCAAAATTCATATACTAGTGAGCATCTGTTGTTTTGTTTTCAGTATTCATTTACAATAGAATTCATATTTTCTTTGGGCAACTATGTATTCTTTGGTACTATAGCTTGGGAGGAATTGGCACCACTCTTTCTATCAGATGTAGGCTTGTAACTAAGTTTTGACCAATTTATTTTCTTATTCATGATGAGTGGGAAAGGAAAAACATGTGTTCAAATCTTGCCTGTTTAAAACTAGACTAGAGACATTTGTTGATGCCACTGTAAATGCCATCTTTCCACTAAGGTTACTATCCACTGTATGTGTCTCAAAGTCTGCCAACTACTTTGTCATCATAAATACAGAGCCTCATGTGATGGCAGCAGAAAGCTTTTAGTTTCAATTTCATGTACAAATTTATTCTTTATTTGCTTAAATCATTTTAGAAGATTTTTTAAAATTTTAGGGCTGTCATTTTAAACGATTATAACATCATTTGCTACTGAAATAAAACTAAACATGCAGAGATACCTAATCTTCTAATTATTACATAATGACATAGGAGTTTGTATGCCAAGGAAGGCCTATCATCATCTTTTATGAAAAATAAAATTTAGCTGGGCATGGTGGTGCACACCTGTAATCCCAGAAGCTTGGGAGACAGAGGCAGGAGGATCACAAGTTCAAGACCGAGGCAGTCTATGTAACTTAGCAAGACCCTGTCTCAAAAAAAAAATGGGCTAAGGATGCAGCTCAGTGGTCCAGCACTTGCAGAGCATGCAAGTGTGAGGCCCTGGGTTCAGCTCCTAGTACCGCAAAAAATAAAAATAAAAAATAAAATAAATAAAACTTAACATTCTAGGGGTTGGGAGTTCAGTGGTAGAGCACATACGTTGCATCCATAAGGCCTGGTGTTTGATCCCCAGTACTGCAAAATAAAATAAAAAGTCACCTTTTTGATACTTTCATTAACTAAAATTTTATTAATAAATTTGAATTTATACTAAAGCATCTGTTTCAGAAAACTCTCTGAGAATTAATGTTACATGGTACTTTCTTAAGAAATGTTTTCTTATTCCATAGGACATATAACAATGAACAATTTGAAACAATAGCAAAGTTCTTGAAATGACTTGATTCTAGTAATGAAATACAATAGAGCTCTTTCAGGTTTTTTTTAACAATTAAAGATTCATTAATGACACATACTAAAAAAATGGCATGTTACTACCACAAAAATAGTCATGTAAACCAATAGAATATAACAGAGGACCCAGAAAAAATATACACAGCCACAGCCACTTGATGTTCAACGAAGGTGCCAAACATACGTTTTGAGAAAAGACAACCTCTTAAATGGTGCTTGAAAAACTGGATGTACACATGTGGAAGAATGCACCTAAATCTTCCTCTCTCTCGCTGTGCAAAAGTCAACTAAAAATGAACCAAAGATTTAGTGTGAGATATGAAACTTCAAAACTGCTGAAGGAAAACATAGGGTACACACTTCAAGATATAGGCACAGGCAAGGACTTTCTGAAAAGGATTCCAATAGCTCAGGAAACAATAGCAAGAATTGACGGATGAGGCTGCATGAAATTTAAAAAGCTACTGCACAGGAGAAGAGACTAGTAACAGAGTAAAGAAACAGCCTATAGAATGGGAGAAAATCTTTGCCAGGTATGCACCTGACAGATCATTAATATTTAGGATATAAAGAACTCAAAAAATTAAACACCAATAAAGCAAATAATCCTATCAAAATAAATAAATGAATTGAACAAGCAGTTCTCTAAAGAAGAAATACAAATGGTCAATCGGCACATGAAAAAATGTTCAACATCGTTAGTCATCAGGAAAATGTAAATGAAAACTATATTGAGATTCCATCTCAACCCAGTCAGAATGGTTTACACCAAGAAAACAAACAACAACCAAATCCTGGTGAGGAAACAAGAAAGGAACCTTCATATGCTGATGGTGGGATTGTAAATTATTGCTGCCACTATGGAAATCATTATGAGGTTTCCTCAAAAAACTAAAATTAGAACTACCATATCACCCACCTATCCCACCTGGGATATACTCAAGGAAATCTAAGTAAACATACCATAGGGATACCTGCAGCATTATTCACAATAGCCAAGATATAAAATCAACCTAGATATCCATAAAGATGAATGGATAAAGAAAATATGGCATATAGACACAGTGGAGTTTTACCTAGCCATAAAAAGAATGAAATTATCTCATTTGCAGGAAAATAGATTGAAGTAGAGATCATAATTCTAAGTGAAAGAAACCAGACCCAGAAAGACAAATATCCCATATTCTCATATATGTAGATGCTAGATTTTAATATATGAAATATGTTAATATATGTCATGAAAGTAGAAAAGGGGCTATTTGAGGAAGGGAATTAGCTAGAGAGGAGAGGGAGGTTGTGAGGTGAATGGGGGTGAACATGAACAATGTATAATGTTATGCATGCACTGAAATGTCTTAAGGAAACCCTTTAATTTGTACACCAACTAAAAATATTACTAATTTTAAAAAATAAGCTTCCCAGTAGAAAGAAATGTGATTAGTTTTGGAGTCCATTTGGACCCTGAGGATAACAGCAATGTGAATACCAAACAACACTAAAATAGAACATGTGATTCTAATCAAAATCATTGAGATACTACTTTGTTTGAAATATAACAAGCAGTTGACCAGCTTTAACAGCATAAGAGAAAACTGTATTAAGTGACTTTAATTATAGTGACTATCACAACTTATGATATAGCAGTGTCAAAACTATGTTAGTCATTATACCTGAATTATTCTCTCAATCCTCTTTGCTATTTACACTTTTTTTCCAAGTGTGTCTGCATGTTTCAGATTATCTACAATATTTCCTATATCATGTTAATTAAAAGTTTTATAAACAATAATACTGATGAAAGCTCTGCATAAGTGAACACTCATGAGTTTCTAAACAGTTAAAAGGGGCTCAATGGGTCTTACAACACTTCTCTGGTTTTCTACACTCAAATTATATATTTTAAATTAAAGTGAATCATGAAAGTAGACAGTTATGGGTGGAGAGAGAGAGGGTACTTTCACTTTTCTCCTGTCTTTGCCACTGGAGACAGAAGGAGGTTATCTCTATTGCATCAGACTGAATTAATGAGATTTAAAACAACCACTTGCTGGGGTTTAGCTCAGTTAGAAGAGAGCAGCTCTACTCTCTCTGGAGCCCTCAGTTAGATCTCCAGCACTACAAAAATGGGAGAAAGACATGGTAATATGCTCCCGGAGCAATCCCAAAACAATCAACCACTGAAAACCCTGTAAGAGCCACTAGGAGTTGTATCTGACTCAGTGGTACCTAATATCAACAACAATATAACCAGTCAGGGAGACTAGTGTTCCTGCAAAAAGAGACTGGCATCTGTCTGCCTGCGTAGATGCCTGATTCATGCCTGAATAATTTTGTTTCTTCTCATGATGATGAGAGCTCACCCCTTTGGGCAAAGACCAAACACTGACTATGATGGCAACCAAGGATGGAATTCCTGGTTATCAGATAAACACTGAAGCAGGCAACAAAGCTGAAGGATTTTGTGGGACTGTCTAAGAGGGCTTCTTCAGATGTGAAAGAATGGTGTAGATGCCTGGTGACAGGAGTTGGTAGATTAGAGGAAAGGATTAGACACAGTACGTTGATCAGGTCACAGAATTATGCCCGGAGGGGTCCCCACAGGGATGCTCTGAAGAATGTTCAAAACATCCCACCATACCTAAGAATGTGCAGGGCTCCCATAAGGAGGACAGGATGGAAGACTGGTATTACCCAAGAAATAACTGCAGACCATACCTGTTATGTCAGAGAGATTTTTCAGTTTTTCTTTAACCCTGTATTCCATTAAGCATGTTTCAAGGAGCAAACAGCAGGGCTTCAGTTACGGAGGGGCAGGAGAAGAAGTGAAAGAGAAAGAACCCTTAGTAATTGATCAGGACCCTCTCCTTCCCGCGTATCTCATGGCCAGGTTATGTGGACGGAGAGGCACTTTCGAGGGCTGCCAAAAGGGGCAACAAGCCGTTACCACAAGACGCTCTGTCTAAGAACAGGTCCTACCATTCAAATCACAAGCTGCAAGGACAACTTGACTGAGACAAGGGCTTTCCAAAACAAGGCCAGCTAGACAAAATCCATAAACTGATATAAGAAAATCACTTGTTCCAACAAAGATCAAGTCAGTTGCAGACGGCCCCAAAACCCCTTATAAAAACACCAGCAACCCACACCTTGGTGCAGGGCAATCAATTTATCTCGTTGCTGTGCACACTGCTCCCCTTCAACACTCTACTAAACTTTCTCAACTATGCTGAACTGGAAAGCTCTGTTAAATTCTTTTGCCACCCACAACTCTGGCCCCACTCCAACTCACCACACTAGTGGCTTGAACCCACCACAGATCAGCCTTGAGAAATGGGGAAAGGGAGGTTATAAGCAGAGAAGGAGGGAAGAATTAAATTACTATGAGACTAAAATTGGGCTTTGGAGTTTACCTGCAAATGAGACTGATAGATAACAGTGATTTGGAAGAAGGGGAGAGCAGTTTGACAAAACATTTACAAAGGAAGCATATCAGTTGATATTATTCCTATTGTGTCTAATTAATCATCTATGCTAATAATATTGATGACTATATAACAACCTGACCATTTTGATTCACTAGTTATGAAGTCTCCCATGTGTCTGTCAGCTTGTCGTGCTGTGGGGACTTGTGTGTTGCTGAGATGCTGAAAGCTATATGCCTCTGGTATTTCAGATACCAGCAGGGCCACCCACAGTGGACAGGTTTCAGCTGAGCTTCCCGACTAAGAAACACTAGGGAGAAGGATATGACAAACCCACTCCCAAAACAATTAGCCATTGTAAACTCTGTGAATAGCAGAGAAGCACTGTCAAATATAGTGCTGCAATATGAGTCCTCCATGCTGGAAGGCATTCAAGAAATGACTGGAGAAGGGTTGCTTCCTCAAAGTAGAGTCAACCTTAATAACAGGAGTGCAGTAAAGTACCAAGTACCTCTTTTTCCTGCTGTGGCACAACTCAAAATTAGAAGAAACATAGTGGCTGCAACATCTGGCTCAGACACAAAATGATCATGTTTAGTGCAGTGTTGGATAGAGTTTCATTCTGTGGTACACAGGGTCATTATGAGTCAGATTTGACTCAATGGCACCTAACAACAACAATTATGAGGTGGCTCCACAAATATGTATTTTTAAAGGTCTATATGGTAGACTATATCTCTCTTACCTGCAGCTATACCACTATGGAGTCTGTTGGGCCTGGTTAATACTTGGATGAGAGACCACCCAGGAATACCAGTTGCTGTAGGGTTGGGACAAGGACTTGGCAACCCACTCGCCCAAAACAATCAGCATTGAAAACCCTATGAATAGCAGAGAAGCACAACAATAGTGTTCTGGCTGTTGTATTTAGGGTTGCTGTGAGTTGGACACCGACTCAACAGAACCTTACAACAAAAACAATAGCTCCCTTAAGTCTAAAGTTGGTATTCTGACTAGTGGAAAACACTAGAAATTTCTCCTTGAATGTCATGAACAGGACAAAGGAGTCAATAGTCACTCTAACAACATTGTCATAGAAGACAGATAAATATAAATAGTGTAAAGATTGGAATCCTGAGGTAGAATTATCAATATTTACAGATGTAATTGAAAAACCACAGAGAATCAATTAAAAAATCACAAACAAGAAGATTCAGTAAGGTTTCTGGGTACAAGCTAGTTTGCAGAAATTATTACTTATTTAAAATTCAGAGAAAAAACAGGTTAGAAAATGCAATGTATAAAAATATACAACTGTCAAAAGCAGAACATGAAATATTTCAATAGTTGGGAACAAATTTAAGCAGAAATATGGAAAATCAACATTACCAAGAGATTCAAAAGAAGTCTTGGATGGAAAAGATCGTTCTTAGGTAATTCTACTTGTTAAACTATAAGTTTAAGGTAATCCCAATAATAGTGCTCACAGAATTTTATCTTACAATTGAAGTTGATTATAAAGTACATGTGTAGAGAAAATAATCAAGTGTAGATATTGTTTTGTTGTTGTTAGATGCCCTCAAGTCGGTGTCCAACTCATAGCAACCATATGTACAACAGGTAAAACACTATTGTCAGTGCTTCTCTGCTGTTCATAGGGTTTTCAATGGCTGTTTCTTGAGAGTGGGCTGCCAGGTCTTTCTCCCAAGTGTAGATAGCTGAGGAGTATCTGCCCTAAAGGTTGTATAATGGTATTGCTAATTGTCTTTTTTAAAAAACTGCACAAATCGGGGGTGAAAGGTTAAATAGGTTGGTAGAGCACTTGGTTAGCAAACACTGAGGCTCTGGATTTGATCCCCAGCACCACACAGACCTACATACACAAAAACTGCACAATAAGTATGCACATCAATACACTAGTATTATAAATATATGCTGTGAATATAAGTTTGAAATATTGAGAGTAACTTAATTCTCCATCTTTTTTTTTTTTTTTTTACTATTTGGCAGTTGCATCCAGGGGCCTGCATACACTTTGCAAGTACTCTACCACTGAGCTGTACCCTCGGCCCATTTTTAAGGCTTTTTGTTGTTGTTGTTGTTGTTGTTGTTGTTTTTGTTTTATTTTGGGTCAAGGTCTAAGTTATGTAAGCTGGCTCTGGCCTTGATCTTCTGATCATCCTGTCTCTGCTTCTCGAGTTGCTGGGATTACAGACATGTGCCATCGTGCACAGATCACAGAAGAGTTTTTCATCAAAATAACAATGTAGATCTATGTTTATTGGTATTTAAAAATGAGTGTAACCAGGCATAGTGGCAGCCTGTATAGTTTACCTTGATAGTGTCTCAAGATAAAAAATTTAAAAATGGGCCAGAGGTGAATCTCAGTGCTAGAGCACTTGCAAAGTATGGATGTAAGGCCCTGGATTCAACTCCCAAGTATTGCAAAAACAAACAAACAACAAAAAAAAACCAGCATAATGCCTTTGAGTTATAGCCAACATGAAAATATATTCCCTTTCTATTGAATTGTAGACACATATCTCAAACAATACTCAACAGGTGTACAAAGATTAATTCTATGTGTAAAGAATTTCTTGTTGTTAGCCTTATATCTTACCTATTATTTGAATTTATATGTGTTTGTGTAATATTTATAATAAAAATAAAACTCTTTTTAAGTTTTTAATGTATAAAAGATAACGTAGGGATAAAACATAAAATAAGGAAAGGCACTGAAAAAAGCCCAAAGAAAATAGCAACCTACATAGAACTACAGTGCCTAGGACATTAAAGGGAATATTAAAACAATGTATCCAAAATCTACAAGAACATTGAAAATAGGAATCTTCACTTTTATGTGCCCCCTAATTGAAAATAACATGTCAAAATAAAAATGCATTGCAACTGTAACAAAGATGAATCAATTAGTAAAAAAAATTATTATGTTTAGAGAATGTTCAAAAAACAAATCCTATTTGATGTCACACAAAATATCATTACATAAGATACAGCCCAATTTTATAAAATCACAATATATGTGCTACTATATTTTAAAATGGGAGAAGGACCCAGCAACCCACTCCCAAAAAAACAATCAGCCACTGAAAACCCTATGAATATCAGAGAAGCATGACAATAATGTTTCATCTGTTATACATAGGGTCACTATGAGTCAGATACTGACTCCAAGGCACAACAACATATTTTAAAATTCAGAGGGAGGACATGGCAATCCACTCCCAAGGCAACCCCAAAATAATGGAACATTGAAAACCCTATGAGGGTCCCTATGAGTCAGACTCAACTGGATGGCATCTAACAAAAACAACATATTTTAAAATTTTTGAAGAAAAATTTCATGTCCCAAGGAATTCACACCTGCCTAGAGGGAAAATATCCAAAAGATATTCTAAAGCAAAAAGGTGCAAAAATATTTTATTTAAGTATACTTTCCCTAAATATGCAAGTGACAGATGTACTTGTTAAAGATAGTTTTTAAAAAGGTGGCAGTTTAGGCTGAAGAGGATTTATGTTACACAGTTGTAGTTGAATATATTGCTTATTCAAAATTGTTATTCCTTCCCTGCCATGCCACACATCCCTGCAGAAGGAGCCTGTTTTCCCATTTTCCTTTGGCTTGACTGTATGACTTCTTTGTCAATTACAACATGACTTGATGGAAAAATTAATCACATAAGCAGAAACTTTGCATGCACTAGCACGGGTTGATTCTGCCCTCTTACTCTTCCCCAGGGAAAAGCATGTCCCTTCTCATTGCTCCTTTAGTCTGGGCTCTATACTGAGGAATCACACAGAGCTGAGCCTTGCTGGCTGCAGTTGGGGCCAAACTCAACATAGCTGCAGCCTAATAGCTCTTACACAATGTGAGAAGAAATAAATGTTCACTGTTGTAAGACACTGAAATACTGAAAATGTTTTCTACGCCGCACAGACTAATGAAATATTGAAACATTTAAATACATGGTTAAGGCTGACAAATTGTGTTGCTCAAGCACAATGAACATTTAAAACTATTATTCATGGGAAAGAATATATGTATAATTAAGATGTTGATTGTGTAAACTACAACAGGTTTAAAATCCTCATGTATTTATTAAGAAATGCAAGGAAGTGAGTTAAAAATTGATAAACCACATTTTTCTGCTTAATTTTAAATAAAGTGTATTTGAAATATATATCATTATTTATTTTGAAAATCAGAAAAAATATTGGTGAAAATATAAGTAATAATATAAATAAGACATATAATTTATAAATACTAAAAGATACACAAAAGGTAGATATCATATTGCCAAACACACAGATAAAAGTAATAGCAAGGATGAATAAAGTATG
>VMDO01038171.1:0-13712 GCA_007922755.1 Pedetes capensis
GGAAATTATATTTTTTGTCCATTCATCAGTTCATGGATGTATGTATTGTTTCCATTTGTAAAGTATTATACATAATTTTATTATGAATATTCATATATAATTTATGTATTATATACATAATGTCAGTTCTCTTGAGTATATACCTAGTGGTGGAACTCTCAGGCCATATGGTAGCCTCTCGTTGACCTTCTCAAGTTGCTACTAAACTGCTTTCCACAATGGCTGTACCATTTTACATCCCCATCAGGAATGTATGATGGTTCCAATTTCCCCATATCCATGACAACACTTGTTGACCTGCATCATTTTTATTCAATTCATCCTAGGGAGTGTGAAGTAACTTCTCATTTTGTTTGTGACTTGCTTTTCCTTAATAACTAAGGACACTGAGCATCTTTTTATGTGCATATTTCTTTTATATCTTCTTTGGCTAAATTTCTATTCAAAGCATTTTTTAACTTTGCTGTTGCTGTTAGGTACTATGGAGTCTGTGTCCAGCTCATAGCAATTCTATGTACAATAGGCAAAATACTATTAGTATTTCTCTATTATTCATAGGGTTTTCAATGGTGGATTGATTTTGGGGAGAGAGTTGCCAGGTCTTTCTCCCAAGCCTGCAACACCTGGTGTTCCCCAGTGGTCTCCCATCCAAGCACTAACCAGGCCTGACCCTGCTTGGCTTCTGAGATCTCATGGGACCGGACACTACAGTGGTAAGGCTGCAGGCCTTTTAACTTTAGTTGGGTAAATTGCCTTTGTATGATTGAGTTATATGAGTTTTTATATAGACATATATTGAATATGTGATTTATAAATATTTTTCTACTACTCTATCACTTGTAGTTTCATTTTATCAATAGTTTACTTTGAATCAAAAAATGTTAACATGGCATCAAGCTGCATGCCAGTAACCCCAGCAATTTGACAGGATAAGGCAAAAGGATCCCAAGTTCAAGGCCAAAAGCTGCTTGTGCAATTTAGCAAGAATGTGTCTCAAAAAAAATATATATATATATATATAAACTGGGTGCAGTGGTGCATGCCTATAATCCCAGCAACTTAGAAGGCAGAGGCAGAAGGGTAGCAGGTTCCACTAGTGGTAGCCTGAGTAACTTAGCATTACCGTGTCTCAAGATAAAAAATCAAAAAGGGCCTGGGAGTGCAGCTCAGAGTTATTCCAGTACTGCAAACAAACAAACAAACAAACAAATGTGTTTGAGAGTGCATCTCCATATCACAGAATTACTAATTCAAAACCAGGAAGCCTTGTGCTCATTTCTTTCTAATAACTTTATAGTATTAGTTCTTACATTAAAACTTTTATCCATTGTTAGTTAATTATTGTATGTGGTACGAGACAGTAGCCAAATTACTTTTGCATGTAGATATCTGGTTTTCCCAATACTTTGTGTTAAAAACATTATTCTTTCCTCTACTAAAGTTTCATGGCACCATGGTCAAAAGTCAATTGATTATAAATGTATAGTTTTATTTCTAGATTATAAATTCTATCTCACTGAATTGTTTACTGTTATGCGAGTATAACACAGTCTTGATTACTGCAACTTTGTTGTTAACTTTAAATCTGAAAGTGAGTTCCTCAACTTAGTTCTTTTTCAACACTGTTGCGAGTTTTACTTATATTTCTATATTAATTTCAAGATCAGCTTGCCAAATTCTGTAAAAATGTACAGCTAGGGTTTTGATCACTAATATTTTGTAACTGTAGAGCAAGTCTGTAAATATTATAATGTTAAGAACATTAAATTTTCAATTCATTGTCACAAGGTATCTTTATAATTATTTAGGTCTGAAAGGGCAAGAACATTGATTTTTCTCTTTTTGCCTCTAGAAAGGAAAGGAGCCATGCTGATTATTTAATTTTAGTCAGGGGAAACTCATGTGGGACGTCTATAGAAAGGTAAGTTAATAAATTTGTATTGTATGAGACACTAGTATTATAGAAATTTGTTCCAATGACTATTGTTGTTGTTAGGTGTCACTGAGTTGGGTCTGAATCACAGTGACCCTCTGTACAACAGAGCAAAACACTCCCCAACTCTGTGCCAAGCATACAATCTTTTTCATGTTTAAGTTCATTGCTGTAGTCACTGGGTCTGTCCATCTAGTTGAGGATCTTCCTTCTTCATTGACCCACCAATCTCCTAAACATGATGTCCTCCCTCAAGGATTGGTCCCCGCTAAAATCATGCCCAAAATATGTAAGATGCAGTCTAGCCTACCATCCTTACTTCCCAGGAATACTCTGGTTGTACTTCTTCTAGGACAGATATGTCAGTTCTTCTGACAGTCCATGTTATATTTAATAATCCCATCCAGTACCATAATTCAAAAGCATAAATTCTTCTCCTCTTTCCCTTATTCACTGTCCAGCTTTCACCATCATATGATGCAACTGAAAACAGCATGGCATGAGTCAGGCACACCTTCTTCTTCAATGTACCATCTTTAATTTTCAACACTTTAATGTGGTCTTTTGCCAAATCTTTTCCCAATACAATATGTCATTTGATTTCTTGACCACCGCTTCTGTGGATGTTGATTGGAGAACACTCCCCAACACTGTGTCATGCCTGGCACTATGTTAGTGCTTCTCTGCTATTCATAGGGTTTTCGATGGCTTATTGTTTTGGGAATGGGACATTTGGTTCTTCCATTTTTTGCAGTGCTGAGGATTTAACCCAAGGCCTCAGACAGCACAGAGCAGCTCTATCAACTAAACCCTAGCCCCTCTAGTAACTATAGGAAACAAACACACCTTCCTTAGTTTTTGAGGCATTTTTTTTTTGGAAATTTTTAATGTACAATTTAATGTGTTTCATTCTGACATGCATTTCATTGTGACAGTTCCATATATGAGTTTCATTGTACATTGCACACATCACTTCCCGCTTACTCTCTTGCGCCCCTCCTCCCATCTCCCAATCCCCAACCAAAGACCTCTCTTCTACTTGCATGTCTTTTTGTGGAAATACTTTTCTATATACCCTTGCATCACAATTATGATTTAAGTCCAAACTTTTTTCTGTAGTGATCTATCTTTTTACATTGTCAGCAGTATTACCTGAATAATCTAGCCCGTTTGCATTATTACCATCCTTTGGTATAGTTGGTATTAGTATAAGTATTTCCTGAATTATTAAAGTTGGACTGTTTACTTTGAGGTCACCCTCTCTCTCATTCCTCGCTTCTCCTTGTCCCTCCTCCCCCTCTTGTGTTCTCCCATCATAGCTCCCTTTTGCTAGATCTGTCCCTCCTTCTTTCTGCTCCTTGAATTGTCCCTTGTCTGCTTAGTTTACATTAGCTTTTTATTATGTTCTGATTTCTGTATAGGATTTTTTCCTTCTTTTAAATTTGATTCAGCTCCCACATATGAGTGAGATCATGTGGTATTTCTCTTTTGGGGCTTGCGCTTGTTCACATAAAATAATTTTCTCCAATTCCATCCATTTGGCTGCAAATGACATTATTTCATTTTTTTGATTGCTGAATAGTATTCCATTTCTTAAAATGATGAATGGGTGTTGTTGTTGTTGTTGTTGTTAGGTTCCCTGGAGTTGGTATCTGACTCATAGTGACCCTACGTAGAGGAGGCGAAACACTAATGTCAGTGCTTCTCTGCTATTCATAGGGTTTTCAGTGGTGGATTGATTTTTGGGAATGGGTTGCTGGGCCCATCTCCTAAGCCTACAGCACCTGGTCTTCCCAGGCAATGCCCCATCCAAGTACTAACCAGGCCCGACCCTACTTAGCTTCCGAGATCTGAAGGGATCAGATGCCACAGGGCTATGGCTGCAAGCAGAATGGGTGTTAGATTTTGTCAAATAACTTTTCAGCATATTTGAAAATGATCTTTTTGTCCTTTATTTCATTAATAAAATATACGGCATAATTAGTTTTCATACATTCAACAAACTTTGCATTACTTGGATAAATGCTTCTTAGTCATGGTCTATAATCCTTTTTTATATATCTTACAATTACATGTTTCAGTTTGCTAGTACTTCATGTAGGATTTTTCAAATTCCTTATGCCATCCTTTATATTAACACACACACACACACACACACACACACACACACACATCTATATATCTATATCTATCTACCTACCTATCTATCTATACACTTATATTTAGCAGTTTTCTTTCTTCATGCAGATTTAAGCTAGTATCTATTGTCCTTTCATTTCAGCCTGTAAAACTTCTTAAAATATTTATTGCAGAGCTGATGCACTAGGAAATAACTTTCATGGTATATGTCTATTTGGAAATTTCTTAATTTTTCCTCTTTTTGAAAGATAATTTTCCTGGATATACAATACTTGATTGAACTTTTTCTCTAGTCATTTAACACCTAGCATCCTATTTATAGGACAGTAACAAAATATTGGAGAATTTGTTACTGTCTGATAATTAATATAGTGTGCATTAATAGGTTCAGTATTTCAAACTGGGCTTCTCATTGCTTTCTGACCTCTATGGTGTCTCATGGGAAAACAGCTGTAAACCACACTGAGGACACATTTCATATAGTGAATAGCTTCTCTCACAGATTTCAAGTATTTCAAAAGTTTAATTATATTTTTCTATTACTTTGAGTTTGTTGAGCCACTTGAATGTGGAGAATGTTTTCACCAAATTTGAAAAACTGTCAACCATTATTTCTTCAAATATTCCTTTTATATTTTTGCTCTATCTCCTCTTCTGTGATGTCTATTACACATATGTTCAGATGGGTTGAATATATCTTATCAGAAATGCTTAGGACTGAAACTGTTTTAGATTTTATTTCATAATATCTATATAAACATAATCAAATATGGGCATGTGACACATGTTTCAACACGAAATTCATTTTTGTATCATAGATACCTTATATATACTTATAGCCAAAAGATAGTACTTTGCTGTTCTTAGGTGCTGTTGAGTTTGTCTGCCTCATGGGACTTTCATAGGGTTTTGAATGGCTGATTATTTTGGGGTTACTTCAGGAGTTAATTGCAATGTCCTTCTCCTACTTTTGTGGTGCTGGGGATTGAACTTGGGTCTTCAGAGAGTGTGGAGCAGCACTCTACCAACTGAACTAAAATGCAGCCAAAGTTAGTATTATATAATATTAATAGTGTACCTGCATCTTGGCAGTGCCTTGATATATGAGGTCAGGTGTGAATTTTTCCAGTTGTTGCATCATATAGAACCTCAAAAAGTTTTGAATCTCAGGGAATTTCGGAGTTTGAGTTTTTTGACTAGAGATGCTCAACCTATATATTTCATGGTGTCTAATAGGTTTCTGAGTCTCAGTTCATTATTTCTCTTCATTCTTTATTCTTTCTATTGCTCAGTTTGCATAATATCAATGTATAACTTGGTTGATACTTTCCTCTGCCTCCTCAAATCAGTTGTTGTGCACCTATAGTTAATATTTTATATCATTTATATTTTTTCTCTAGAATTTCTTTTTTCTTCTTTTTTTCTTCCGTGGTACTGGGGATTGAACCCAGGGCCTTGCGCTTGCATGCTATGCATGCTATGAGCTGTGCCCCCAGCCCATTTTATACTTTTTCTGAGACAGGGTCTCACTAAATTATACAGACTCCCTCTGGTTTCAAACTTGTGATCCTCCTGCCTCCACCTCCTGAGCTGCTGGGATTACAGGCATGCACCACCACACCCGGCTTTTTTGTTCTTTTTATATTTTCTATTTATTTACTCATATTATCTTTTCGTGGTACATTTTCTTATATGTTCTTTGGGTTTGTCAGAAGTAGTTGCCTATAGTTATTTGGACATATTTGAATAGCTGGTTTAAACTATTTTCCTAATAAGTGCAACATTTGGGCTTCTTAAGGGACAATTTTTATTGACTGTTGTTGTTTTTAGAAAACTGGTCATTTAAAGTAATATAATGTGCTAACTGAAAATTAGGTTCTTCTACACTTCCAAAGTTTATTGTTGTCCTTTTTCTTTTTTGTTTTGTTTTCTTCCTTGGTAACTTCTCGGAACTACTGGACATTTGATATTATTTTCATGTGTGGTCACTGAATTCCTTGCTCAATTATCTTCTAAGTGAGCAACTAATGATTAGACATATTTTTTTAAGGAAATAGAGCCCATAAATCCATTCTTCACTGGCATGCTCTGTATGCATATTGGTGATACCTTCCCCACTCAGCCAGGCAGTTCACAACTCCGCCTTAGTTTCACTTCTTGAATTGCCTTAACTTCAAGGTCAGCCAGAAGTTAGAAATTATGGGTTTTGGGTTTTTGTTGTACATTTGTACAAATTTTCATATGCATATTGCCCTACGAACAAACTAGAATCCATTTAAAATTATCCTATGGGCATCCTATTCCTTGGATTTTATTTTGATTTGCATCATGTTTTGTTTTGTTTTGTTTTGTTTTTTATCTCTTATCCTGCACCACTAGCAACTTCAATGCTAAGTAACTGCTTCTGATTTTTTTGTGGTACTGGGAGTTCAATCCAGGGCCTCAAACATGCATTTTATGTGTGCCCAACCACTGAACTGTACCCCTATCCCATTTTTTACTTTGTATTTTGCAACATAGTCTCTTTAAGTTATGCAAGCTGCCTCTGGCCTGAAACATGCAATCCTTCTTCCGCTGCCTCCAGAATTATTGGGATTAAATGTATGCATGATCATACCTGGCTCCTGTGTTTTTGGAGGAACACTAAAAAAAAAAAAAGCTGTTTATACTGTGTGATGTTTGAATCAGTTCAAATATAGATGGCTTTATAAGTGAGTTCCTCCATGGAACATGCATATAGAGAAAATAATGACAATTCTATAAGAATGGGGCTTTGAAGGAACTCTAACTGCATTGAGCTATATGAGGAGATGAATATCTTAATTAGCTTAGCTATAATAATCATCTCACTATGTATATCAAAATATACTATACACTTAAAATTATACATAATTTTCCCTAATAGCAAAAATAAGTTGTGATGTTTCAACTTTATAATAATTTTCTATATCATATAAAATATATTCCAAGGTTGTGAAGTAAGCTCTCCCCAAAATACTACTTTAAATTGTTCGAAAGTTATTGGGAGGCAGAGGCAGGAGGATCACAGGTTCGAGACCAGAGGCAGTCTACATAACTTAGCGAGACCCTGTCTCAAAAAGTAACAAAAATGGGCTGAGGGTGCAGCTGAGTGGTCCAGCACTTGCAAAGCATGCAAGCATGTGGTCTGGGGTTCAACCCCTAGTACCAAAAAATTTTTATTTCCAAAGTTATAAATTATTTCTCAATAATCACAAATTTAATTCCACTCACATAAAAAGAAGAAACTAAAGGGAAATTGTACATCATACCAGTGATATAAAAATCACAGATGGTATTTTGAATAATTCTAATAAGTTAAAGGGCATTAGAAGCAACAATAATGGTGATGAGAGATTTCTAAATGTGAGAGAAACACATGACAGGAAATTTCCAGTTTTTCAGTCAATATTTTGACTAAAGGCATCTAAGGAGATAAGATTCTTAATCAAGTTTCATTCAAATTTCATGAAAAATAAAACAGAATTGGTCAATATAATAAATGAAAACAGGTCAGAGCCTGAAGCCCTGGCAGTAAATATTAATTAAATAATTTGTACATTTGTTATCTCACTCAGAAAATACCAAGTACCCGCTATAAGTTTATGCCAGAGATACAAGAAAAAAGTCAGATGTGGCACTTTTCCTCAGGGAGAAAGAGTAAACAATGAACATGTAAGAAAGAAACTGATGAAATAATTTTAGTATGTCCAGTGATTTCAACAAATACTATAAATAAAACAATTAGAGGACCTCTGGTTAAGATGCCTGATTCAAACCAGACACACTTTGACCAGGAATTATAAAAGCAATATGATTGATAGGTAATGGACTCTATTCTGAGCAGAGATGTCCAGGAGAGCCATGGTAACCATAGGAAAAATAAAACAATTTGAGTCATGTGATAGAAATAAAATTGTGAACAGGAATATGTTAAGTAAGTTTGAAATGTAAGCTCTTCCTTAGGAACTGGCACAGACAGTATTTGAGCAGAAACATTGAAGATAAGGAATCTACCAAAACAGCTAATGCATATTGCTAGTATTCATATCCTCTGTGCCCTCGTTTACACTGCCTGGTTTAAAGTGGAGAAAGGTGTGCCTCAGGGCTGTATACTTTCACCCTATCTCTTCAATTTATATTCTGAGGAAATAATCCGAGAAGCTGGACTTTATGAGGAAGAACGCAGCATCAGGATTGGAGGAAGACTCATTAACAACCTGCATTATGCAGATGACACAACTCTGCTTGCTGAAAGTGAAGAAGATTTAAAACATTTCCTGATGAAGATCAAAGATCACAGGCTTCAATAAGGGTTGCAAATAAACGCAACAAAACAAAAATCCTTATGTCTGGGTTAGTATGCAACTTCACAATAAATGGAGAAAAGATTGAGTTTGTCCAAGATTTTGCTTTGCTTGGCTCTATAATCAGCACCTGTGGAAGCAGCAGGCAAGAAATCAAAAGACGCATTGCTCTAGGAAAAGCTGTGGCAAAAGATCCCTTTAGAGTATTGACAAGCAAAGATGTCACATTGAAGACGAAGGTGCGTCTGACTCATGCCATGGTATTTTCAGTCACATCATATGGTTGTGAAAGCTGGACATTGAACAAAGGAGACAGGAAAAAAAATGATGCTTTTGAATTATGGTGCTGGAGACGTCTATTGAATATACCATGGACTGCCAAAAGAACCAACAGATCTGTCCTAGAAGAAGTGCAACCAGAGTGCTCCTTGGAAGCAAGAGTAGCCAGACTGCATCTTACATATTTCGGACATGTAGTCAGGAGAGATCAATCCCTAGAGAAAGACACCATGTTTGGGAGATTGGCAGGTCAACACAAAAGAGGAAAACCCTCCACCAGATGGATTGACGCAGTGTCTGCAACAATGGGCTTAAACATAAGTAAGGTCATTTGCCTGGCACAGAATCGGCAAGTGTATTGATTTGCTGTACATAGGGTGGGTATGAGTCGGACTCGACTCAATGGCACCTAACAACAACAACAACATGCGCAGAGCTTGCATCATTAGTGAATCGTGGCAAATATTATAGAGATATTGGATGAAAACCCAATATCTTTCACAACTTCGTGCTCTCAAATCAATCCCACATTATCACCAGCATGCAAGATGAAAACTCATTGCAATTTTGGCCTACATTTCTTATAAGAGTAATTTCTATTTAGCACAACTCCTAATTCTGCCTTTTCTTTAATCTCTTGCCAAAGTTAAACCCCTTTCAAGAAACGCTTCCTGTTCTAGTATTTTGTGAAGAGTTTTACTTTTGTATTTAGGTACATCCACAGTTCATCCAAGATAGACTTCTGGGATACTCTTATTTTTCACACAGTGATCTTAATTTTCCCATCACCTATCTACATCCATTAATCACCAATATCCTAGACTTGAAGAACTAGTGAATAATATGAACACAAACTGGCTGCTCAGCCAAATGATAAGAGTTACACTTTTGTATTACTATGCATTCATCCTTCTGTCTCAGTGTCATTTTTTTTAATCCTTAAAAACTGAAATCTAGTGCTAGGAACAGGGATTATGATCCTGGTTGTAATACTTCCCTTTCATCTCTGGTGGTGGCTAGAACTCTCCAGATGATGTTTATTTCTATGAATGCTACATTATAGTTCATAATTTGACCTTGTTTTCTTTAAATCTCACTCCTCTACAGAACTTGACTTAGTATGTGTCATGTAGATGCTATGACTCTCATTCATTTAATAAAAATATGAGGTATAGGGGAAGGGATAATCTCAAAGTAAATGATGCAAGTTCATGAGTACAAGGGAAAATTAGGGGAATATAATCCATGAATGCATTCCAGTTTTACTACATATTGATCAAACATTTCCATAAACTTTACAAGTGGATGAAAGTGTAACAAAAAGTAAGGTAATAGTTGCACAATGGAAAAAGCAAATGCTGTATTATGCTGTACCCCATCATTTATCAATAAAACGAAAAAGTACAAAACAAAATGAAGTATATGTTATAGATAACAATACAAAGGATGGGAATACCAGAGCACTTAATTGTATTCATGAGGAATCTGTACATGGACCAGGAGGCAGTCATTTGAGCAGAATAAGGAAACACTGCTTGGCTTAAAGTTAAGAAAGCTGTATGTCAGGGCTATATCCTTTCACCATATCTCTTCAAATTCTATGCTGATCAAGTAATCCAAGAAGCTGGATTTTATGAAGAAGAATCATGATTCAAGGAAGACTCATTAACATTGTGCCTTATGCAGATGATCCAACCCTGCTTGCTGAAAATGAAGAGGATTTGAAACTTTTACTGATAAAGATCAAACAACATAGCCTTCAGTATGGATTGCCAACAAAATAAAAATCCTTACAACTGGGTCAGTGTGCAACTTCACAATAAAATGGAGAAAAGATGGAGATTGTCCAAGATTTTGCTTTCCTTGGTTCTACAACCAACACCTGTGAAAGCAACAGTCAAGAATTCAAAAGACATATTACATTGGGAAAAGCTGTGGCAAAAGACCCCTTTAAAGTATTGAAAATTAAAGATGTCACATTGAAGATGAAGGTGTATCTGACTTATGCCATAGTTTTTCCAGTCACATCATATGGTTGACAATGCTGGACATTGAACAAAAGAGACAGGAGAAGAATTGATGCTGTTGAATTATGGTGCTAGAGATAAATACTGAATATACCCTGGACTGCCAAAAGAACCAACAGATCTGTCCTAGAAATATGACTAGAGTGCTCCTTGGAAAAAAGGATGGCTACACTGAATCTCATGTATTTTGGACATGCAGTCAGAAGGGACCATTCCCTGGAGAAGGACAGCATGTTTGGGAGTGTGGCAGGTCAATGAAAAAAAGAAAACCCTATACTAGATGGATTAACACAGTGTCTGCAACAATGGGCTTAAACATAAATACGATTGTGTGCCCGGCACAGAATCAGGGAGTGTTTCATTCTGCTGTACATACGGTTGCTGTGAGTTGGACCCAATGCAATAGTACCTAATAACAACAATCCTTATGTAATATAGTATCATAATTGCTACAGGAATATTGTTGAGGACTTGCTTATCTACATTATCCCTCCTTATTGCAGCCTTATATACTAGGCTTTGAGGAAAAGTTTCCTGTGTCCTACAGGACCAAAATATTCTATTCTTTCAGTAATCAGGTGTTATCTAACTGACTGCTTCTCCCTTGGTTTTGCTTGTCAAAAATTTGAAAATAAAATCTTAATCATGTACTTAAGTCACCCTACATGTACGAATTATACTTTCTCCTCCTTTGCCTTGATGATTTATGTTATTTACTTTAGTATAAATGGATTTATTGGATATTTTGTATCTACTGGAAATCATGTTGTTTGCCATTTAAAACCATGGCATGCAGAATATAATTTGGCTTTCACGAACAATATAGAAAACCCTGGAAGAGGTTGATTGGTCAAGTGAGAAGCAACAGATCTCTGCCATGGTTTGATCATCTGAATCTCACAAGTTAATTCTCTCTCCAGGCCTCTCCTCATATTGCCATTGTCATTGCCACCTGTTACTTAAATGTCTTTTCTTCCTTAGTGAAATATTTTAACTCTGAATTTTGACTTGGGAAATCTCTGAGATTATGGTGCTACAGTTTTGAATTAAACACCTAATGGGTTTGCCATCTTACTACCTTTACTAAAAGACAAATTGTTTCATAAACTGCACCTTAACAACCTCTTTGCTAAATACACACCTCAAAATGTCAACAAAATAATAATTAAGACCTTAAAATAAGAAATTCTTATGGACAAGAATTTCAGCTGGACTTTGTAAGAGAGTTGCCTCGCACTAGAAGACTTTTTTTCTTTCCCATGAATTGTGTCAATAAGGGATTTTGTTTATTTCTATTACTATGTCACATTCATTTTTTTTCACTTGTACTGAAGTTTGATCTTCATGTGACTGGTTTACTTGTTTTTCATGTTACCTTTCTCCAAAAAGCTTCACAGTGAACTCAGAGTGACATAATATTTTATAAAATATTTTATAAAAATAAAGAACTGATGATATGAAGATCAGTGACCTAATAAAAGGATTGAGATAGACTATAAGCATCCCACTATGCTTATAGTGGGATGTAAGAAAATCTATTAACTCAAAGATACATTTTAAATAGTCAAAATCACATTTTTCTTAATAATTAGTCTATTTTTATTGATTAAAGAAAAATCCCCTTACATAAAACAATATATAGTAGAAAGAATACAAACATGAGGATTTCAAACCTAGCTTTGACATACTCTTCTATGACATAATTGAAAGGTCTATTAACTTTCTGGGTATCTGTATCCATCAGGACTCTAACAGTATAGAGATGGCATATAATGAAATAACTGAAGTGAGGTGAGTGGGAAAGAATTACCCAATAAGGATTGTGAAACATACAAGGCTTCTCAGAGCAGTAGACCCTTTATCCTCCTAAGCCTGTTGGGCCATTGGGAAAGCATGGTAGCACTAGTGCCCTGACAGAGCTGAACTTAAGACGAGCTGCACAACCCCAGTTCTACACATAAACAATATAGCCATTGTGACCCAATAGGTCAGCAAGGAATAAATATCTCTTTCCCTTACAATACTCACCTCTTTTGCCCATGAATTTTATTGGGTCAACCAAACAAGGAACAAGAGTATAAGTTGCTGATTGACAGAGCTCATTGAGATCAGTCTCCTGGAAATCAGGCATGATGGAGAAAAGTATAATGTAAAATTGGATGGACAAGAAAAAAATGTCTTACAAGTAAGCCAATTCTATTATATAAACAACAGTGGGAATAATAATTCTTGGGGTTACTTGGTTCACTGAGAAGATTGAAGACCAAATTGGTATGTTTGGGATGAAACTTTATAAATTCTAAAACTTTCTATAAAAATGATATGTGAAAAAAAAGCCTGTTTAGGAATTCAAAAAAGGCATGCATAATAGAACTAATTTCCTTAAGTCTAATTTATTTTTTATAATGAAAAGTTCAAGAAATTGAGACATTTTGAAAATCATGCTACTATGACATTCCTTGTTGTCAGATATATAAATTATTTCGAATTTTCATTTGTACTAATGAAGCACTGATGAATACCTTGGTGTTCAACTCCTGTTTCTGTGAATTGAATTCCTGTGCTCCTGACACCTTATTGTCAAAATGCTTCCATGTTCACCTATTAAATATATTTTATAACAGAAGACTAGTAACTAATTTATTAGGCATTAATTTTCTTTGTGACTACACACACAATATATAATTTCTATATGCATTTAATGATTAGTTTTCAAAATTTTGTTACTCTTTATCAAATTATTAAGTCATTGGCCTGGAATAAGTGTTTTTTCCAGCTCAACTTTTATTATATACTTTCATCAATTTTATATAGTAAAATTTCCTTTTTTATTAATTTATAGAAATTTATTTTGTATATAAAGAAAAGGACTAATAAGTATATTTCAATGAATATCTAAACAAATTTCTCAGGGTTGCTACTGAATATTTTATTTTCTGAATGATCTGACTTCTTTATCAATTTAAAAGTGTGGATTTAGTGTATATATTTAAATAGAGATGAAGGAAG